>CAUYPK010008389.1:0-103905 GCA_963574355.1 Loris lydekkerianus | reverse complement strand
TGTATCCCCATGACGGGTAAGACTGAAACTGCAAGAGCAGGCAACCTAAGACAGGGGCTATGTTTTTCTGCCATACAAAAAACAAAAGAGGGAATTATTGGGCCCTGCCATGTGCCTGAGGCCTAGTGCAACTTCCTGAGCCTGACTAGAAGTAGATCCATTGAGCTACTTCTGTGTAGCAACGACTCAGCAAGGCCCGACCTGAAACTGCCTCTACCAAGATACAGCCAACGTGGTACCATGCCATTGGCCCAACCCTGTCACACACCTCATCCCCCGCCTCCTTTCCCCGCCCCTTCCCCACGTTCTATATAAGCAGCTGCTTGCTGCAATAAAGTTGAGTTCCTGCTTAAAAAAAAAAAAAGAAATGAAATCAGAAAGGAAGAGCAAAGAGAGGGAAGGAGGGAGGGAGTGGGGCTTCGGTGTGTGCCACACCTTTTGGGCACAAGACACGATTGTAAGAGGGACTTTACCTAAAAAATGCAATCAGTGTAACCTGGTTTATTGTACCCTCAATTAATCCCCAACAATAAAAAATAAAGAAATGAAAAAAAAAAAAAAAAAAACTTCTTTGGAGTTCCCAAAGAATTCTCAAAAAATAATATTATGTAATCAACCTTCTTGCAAAAGAAGAATATCAGAAATCCAATTTTAGGATCTATTTAGTGAGGATGCCCTTAAATTTAAATATATTCTCTCTATATATGAAATTATATATTTTAATTTTAATATAAAAAGAAAAATGAAGAAATCAAAAAGAAGACCCAGGGAGACAAATGTATCTATATCTGTATGAGTGTGTCTATGTATGTGTGTATGTGCACATATATGTATTAATATATATACATAGGGACAGATACTTATTTTCAAAAATGTTCCTACTTGTAACCAAGGAGCTGCTTTCAGGATATGAAATATCTTCTCCTTCTGGGCATCTAGTAATTGGCTCTAATCATTGACAATTGGTGAGCTTAATGGATCAGAGCTTTGATCGCCATGTAGGTCATGGCATTGTTCCCTTAAGGTTTAAATAGACATCGTGCTGGGCACAGAGAATAATTAGTGACAGAGTGTGAGTGAATAAACCCATTAAGTTCATTCCCTATTTTCCACTTTATACAAAACTCTGGCGTAAGTGCTTATTGGATTATGAGTGAGGGTTTAGGTACAAAATAGGACATCACCATGTTGTAGCTCTTGATTCAGTTGAACTGTTACCTTCAGAAAGTGGCATGAGGTTTTGGAAAAAAAATCAACTTCTTCCATGACTTCCAACCTGTCTTCTGCTATGAATTAACTTTATCATCATGAAAAATTTACCTGATTATTGAATTTGAAGAACAGTGGTTTTAATATTTATTTAAATATGGGAAATATTTATTCACCAATATCAACAATTCAAAAATTCATAATAATGAAAAATAATGTGGTGTCAATTTTATAACTTTTAAAAAGTTGTTTATATAAAAGGCTGGAAGAAAATAATCAAAATTGTTAATAGTATTTATTTCTGAGTGATAGACTTACAAGTGTACTGAATTTTCTCCTCTTATAATTAGAAAATAAATAAAATAATTTAATAAAGAAACAAATGAAGGATGAAACTTATCTTCTTTCTATAATTTCTGAAAAGATAATGGTTTAGAAATCTCAGCATATATATGTCCATTATATTTCTTCTGTTATAAATATTCTAAAATAACCACAGCTCTGGTTTCCTTTTCCAGATGGTGGTGGAAAGCGTCAAGCCCGGCGTCATCTCTGTGGTGTACGAACACAGTGGCGTAACCTTGGACAGCCTGCTTTATCTCATAGAAAAAGCATTGGATGGGCGGAAGGCACAGAGCATAGGAATATTTAGCGATGGAGATAGCAGAGACATCAATTTACTCCAAGGTAGTACTGGGGATTGGCAATGAACCACCAAACAACTTTGTGCTTACGCAGTTTGCCCACGTATGATCTTCAGAGTACAACTTAAGTTCTGATTCGCAAGAGGTATTGATTTTGGAACTTTTATGAAGCAAGCGAAGCAATTTTTTTTGAAGATCTTTTTTTTTAAACATAATTAAAGAAACACACAACATAAAAGTTACCATCTTACCCGTTAAGTACGCGATTCAGTACTGTTAAGGATGCTCACATTGTTGTGAAACAGCTCTGTAGAAGTTTTTCATTTGGCGAAACTGAAACTCTGTGCCCACCGAAAAACAACTTCTTTCCCCCTCTCCCTTACTGCACAACCCTTGGCAATCACAATTCTGTCTCTACGAATTTGAGTACTAGATACTTCATGGAAATTCACAGTATTTGTCTTTCTGTGATTGGTTTTTTTCACTTAACATAATGTCCACAAGTTTCATTCATGTTATAGTATGTGACAGAATTTCCTTCCTTTCACTGATGCTACAATTGAGTAGCATCAATTGTATTTGCATCCCACACCGTGTTTATCCATTCGTCTGCTCATGGACACTTGGATTGCTTCCATCTCTTGGCTACTGTAAACTGTGCTGCTGTGAACATGGATGTGCGAGTATCTCTTTACCATCCTGCTTGCCGTCCCTTGGACACATACCAGTGGTATTACTGGATCACATGTGGCTTCAGTTTTTATTCTTTGAGAAACCCCCACACTGTTTTTCATAGCAGTTGCATCGTTTCACAATCCCACCAACAATGCACAAAGGTTCAAGTCTCTCTGCATCCTTGACAATAGTTGTTATTTTGTTTGCTTGTTTTTTAAGAGTAGCCATTCTTATGCATGTGAGGTATTAAGTCCTTTGTACATTTTTAAAGTTGGATTATCTGATTTTTTTCATTATTGAATTGTAGGAGTTTATATATTCTAGATGTTAACCTCTAATTAGACATATTATTTGCAAATATTTTCTCCCATTCCGTGTGTTTCCTTTTCACTATGTTGATTGTGTCCTTTGACGCACAAAAGTTTTAAGTTTGACGAAAGTGAAGCAATTTTAATAGAAAATACTGAGATCTATAATTTGGTGAGTACTGATAGCATTTGTTACACTGCAGAGGGAAAAGAAATCACTGATATCATTTGCCTGTTATTTTTGAAATGATTTCAAAAATCTCAGTGGTTACTTTTATGGCAAGGAAGGTGATAATGAAATGTTTTAGAAGTAAACTTCTTGTTTCTCCTTTTCCTTATAACTTGGGTCTTTTCTTGGTTATATTTAAAGTAGAATGGTTTTTAATTTTACTAACATGAAATCTGCCATACAGGGTGACACCTGTGGCTCAAGGAGTAGGGTGCCAGCCCCATATACCAGAGGTGGCAGGTTCAAACCTGGCCCCAGCCAAAAAATAAATAAATAAATAAAAATAAACAATACTTAAAAAAAAAAAAAAAAAAAAAAAAAGAAATCTGCCATACATGTGGGACTATGGAAGGAGGCAACAAGATGGCCCAGGATATAACTGGCAGGAAACCAGGGCAGGACGAGTCCCTGAGGCCTCCATCAAAATACCGTTTCTGTGTCTAGAACTCAGCTTTTGTGGAAGTTTCAGCAAAATTTATATTGGCAAAAATTAATTGCTTTTTTGTTTACTTTACATTGGTTTTAGCTTTCTTTGTTTAGTTTAACTATACCTGGAGTAAATTATGCTCCACATCAATTTTATACATGTCCCTAAAGTAAAACACAGATACTATTTGGGGGGATAAATTTATAATTAATTACCTGGTGATTCTTCTCTAAATGGTAGAGAGTTGTCAATGGTAAGTTTACCTCTTATGGAGTGGCCTATGAGAGTTTCCTGATCTCAGCCTTTTTGTTCTACAGTTAAGAAAGGTTTATAAACTCTGCTTTGCTCTTGCTTTTCCTTCTCTCTCTCTCTTTTTCCTTTCTCTCTCTCTCTCTCTCTCTCTCTCTCTCCCTCCCTCCTCACACCCTCCCTCCTTCCACTTCTTTCCTTTTTGTCACCCAGGCTGGAATGGGGCAGTACAGTTGTAGTTCCCTGCAGCCTAGAACTCCGGGGCTCAAAGGATCCTCCTGCCTCAGCCTCCTGAGTAGCTGGGACTATAGGCATACGCTACCATGCCCTGCTAATTTTTTTATTTTTCTGTAGACACATGGCCTTGCACAGGCTGGTCTTGAATTCCTACCCTCAAGTGATCCTCCTACCTTGGCCTCCCAAAGTGCTGGGATTACAGGTGTGAGCCACTGTCCCTAGCCCCTTTCTTTTTTTTTTTAAAAAAAAAAAAACATAATAATAACAAAATAATGCCAAAGAAAATCTAGTTTTCTTCTAAATAACTGGTGGTTTCCCGACAGCTTTTTCTTTAAAAACAATATTCAAACAAAATTTCTTACCCCATCACACGACGAGATTTTTCCATGGTGAAGGTAGACCTCTAGATGGAATGTAGTGAAAAGGCCGAGTCCCTGTGCCCGACTTTGTTTTCATTTCGTTCCTGGGGTGCAGAGGGGCCAGAGGGTCCAGGACTCCTTTGGAAAGGGGTACAGACCCAGGCAGCTTAGCGCAGTTATCATACTGAATTCCTAGGAAGTGAGGGGAAAGGAGAGTTCAGCGGTGTTCACCATCTCTGGGAGCCTTATTTCTGCTCTGAACTACTTGTTTTTTGACTGATGATGGTGGGAAACATTTCTACTTTGGAACTTAGTTGCAAAATCTGAGGACTTCACCAGCCATGCACCCCAAACCCTACGGGATCCTGGTAACTCACATCACTGTGCGGCAGAGGCACAAAAGCAGTGTCCTACACCTAAGTGCACAGCATCCCGGTAATCCAGCACGTGAAGGAGACCGTGGCCATAGTGTGGCCCTGACATGGTGCAGGGTGAAGCAGAGGTGCCTTAGAGCTCTTGGTCTTACAGGCAGTTGTTGCCTTTTTGAATTTGTGCTTGCATTTTCACAAATGGCTAATAGTTTCCATTTTGATGATATGACAAACTAATACGACTTTTTAATATTTTTTCCTCAGGCTATAAGATTGGTATTAAGAATTTGCTGAGGCCTGAAGTGAGAAATTTCTGGGAGAAATTAGGAAGCTTTGTGGCTACTGAAGAAGAAGGGGGTCATGTGGACATCTTTGTGCCCCTTGGAGCTTCAGGTCAGCTTGAAGCCCACTTTATGGTGACACACTATAGACCACTTGATGGTGATAAGCTGTGAATTTGTGATGTGCCTCCAGGTCCCACGACTCAGTCACATCTCTTTATTTTTTTCTCTCTTCGTATCTCACACAGCCTGATATTCAAGGGAAGTAAGGATTAGGGATGGTGTTTAGAGTAACCTATCTCTGCAGAGATAAAGTTACCAATGGCAACACTCAGCAGCACTATATTTATTCTGGAAAACACAATAAAATCAGCCTCCATCATACAGGGGAAAGTGCCTGAACAGCACAGGAACCACAATCACTCAATCTGAGAAAACCCCTCAGGCTGAGTTCTGAACCTGGAGAGACTATGAACTTGGTGACCACCAAGGACTTGTGCCACTTCTCAGCTGCTGTCCTTAGGCAAGCTCGTGGAACTCCATTTCCTCATAGGAAAGTTAGGATAATAGCAGCTTACCTGACTTCAAGGACTTGTGAATATCAAGACATTGTAAATATTTAAGTAATAAAAAGAAATAATACTGGAAACACTTCAGGTAATATTAGAAACAGTGCTTTGTTTTGAGGGTTTTTTTTTTTTTGAGACAGTCTCACCATGTCACCCTCTGTAGAGTACTGTACTGTCATAGCTCACAGCAACCTCAAACTCTTGGGCTTAAGCGATCCTCTTGCTTCAGCCTCCCAAGTAGCTGGGACTAGGCACCTGCCACAATGCCTGGTTATTTTTTTTTTTTTGCAGTTGTCATTGTGTTTAGCTGGCCTGGGCTGGGTTCAAACCCGCCACCCTCGGGGTATGTGGCTGGCACCATAACCACTGTGCTACAGGCGCTGAGCTCAGTGAAGCGCTTTGTAAAGATGAGTGTGACTGACAATCACTGAGGTTGTTGTGATTTCACATTGAGTGTCTGCCTGTCTAGAATCTGCCACTGTGATTCAAAGTGGATTTCAGTGCTGGAAGAGACATTTCAGAAACATTAAGTCAAATTTAGTCTTTGGATATCTGTTAAATCTCTGCATTCATGGGCTATGTTGTTTCCCCAAGCAGAGCAGGGGAGAAGAAGTGTGAAATTATGAATTTTAAAGTTCTTGCTAATCCTCCAGTTTCACAGCTCTGGTCAAGGAATGTGAAGCACACCCCTGGCAGGCTTCCCCAGGGAAAAGGAAAAACAAAAAGGATGGGGAAGAGTTTAAAGGAACCACAATAGAGAAGATTACAAAAAGTATTTTGTAAATAATTTTATAATTATTCTAATGATATTATATGTGTATAATTGTGCAGTGTATACATACACATATGTGTAATGTGTAACCTCAGCTATGTGGAAAATGCATAGAAGAATCTGGAAGGAAATATAACAAAATATTTAAAAAGACCAATTTTTACAGTTTTTTTTACTTTTGAAATCAGGTGGAAAAGACTAGGTTACTAAGATTATGGATAGTGTGATCCCACTGTTAAAAACATACATATGTGTGCAGCGGCATATATATGTGTATAGAAAAGAGTTTGGAAGGATGTATACCAAGGTGTTAACAGTAGTTGGATAGGATGATGAGTGAGTTTTCCTTTCTCTTTTCTTCCTTTTTAAAAATTTCCTTTTGTGGCTTGGCTCCCATAGCACAGTGGTTATAGCACCAGCCACATACACTGAGGGTGGCAGGTTCGAACTTGGCCCGGACCAGCTAAACAACTGCAACAACAAAAAAAAATAGCCGGGCGTTGTGGCGGGTACCTATAGTCCCAGCTACTTGGGAGGCTGAGGCAAGAGAATCGCTTAAGCCCAAGAGTTTGAGGTTGCTGTGAGCTGTGACGTCACAGCACTCTACTGAGGGAAACACAATGGAACTCTGTCTCAAAAAAAAAAAGAAAAAGAAATTTTCTTTTGTTTCTCTCTATTTTCTGTAAAGAACTAATACTACTTTTATAATGAGAGCAAAGTACTTTTTAAAGTGGAATAGAAGAAAAAAAGAATATGAAAAGTAAAGTATTTAAAGGCAGGATAAAAGCAAAGGGGAAAAGCAAAGTGGATTTGGTGACATATAAATTACATCATGTGAAACATCATGGCAGCACCCCCCAAAATAGATTTCCTACCACCATCACTAAAATTCTCATTAAATGTAATATCCACCTGGATGAACCACCCAAGACACTTCACTTCTCAGTCTAAATCTCTGTCTCTCTTTCTCTCTTTTTTTTTTTTTTTTAAGAAACAGAGTCTCACTTTATTGCCCTTGGTAGAGTGCTGTGGCATCACAGCTCACAGCAACTTCCAACTCCTGGGCTTAGGTGATTCTCTTGCCTCAGCCTCCTGAGTAGCTGGGACTACAGGTGCCCACCACAACACCTGGCTTTTTTTTTGTTGCAGTTTGGCTGGGCTGGGTTCCAACCTGCCACCCTCAGTATATGGGGCCGGCACCCTACCCACTGAGCCACAGGGGCCACCCTAAATCTCTGTCTCTTTTTCTACCACCTCACCACCACTCTTGTGCTGGCCAGCCTCAGTAGCTGTATCACCCCTGAAATCTTGATCTCAAGCTCTTGTCTCTGAGCACCTCTTCCAAATCATGTACTCAAATGTCCCCCCTCCAGCAATACTTTGCCTAAGACCTCCAGTCTACACACACCCACTTTCCAATCCCTCTCACTGTCCCTTCATCCTTGCTTCCTTCCTTGTTAAACTTGGACTTACTAGTCCGACATTATCATCACTCCTTTGCAAAGAATTTGAACTTCTTGTCTCTTACTCCTGGCCAATCCCAACTCATTTGGCTAAACCCCAATGCCGGTTGGGGCATAGTTCTCTGCACACCTATTCCTGCCTTCAGCAGGGCGGCTGAAGACTGTTGGAGAAAGTCACACAGCTATGTTGATTAGTCTAACTTAACTTCGATAGTACAAACGTTAAATGAGATTGCAACACCCATGAGCAAGGCTTCCACATTTTCTTGTTTAATTCATTTCCCACTCTTTGAGATGACAATTTTATCTCTTTTCTTTAGCCAGTCTTTCAGGAACCCAGTTTCTCAGCTTTTGACCTTATCTTTTACTTCCGTGAGAAAATGGAGTCAGATAATAACTCCCTGATTCTCCCCCACCATCAAATCCACCACCGTTCCCACCTCATACTCTTCATTCTATCTTCCCTTCTGTTCTGATGGATGAAGCATCTCTGCTCAAACAAGACCAGCGCCCCACGTGGACTCTGTCCCTCCACCATCCCCTCCTCAGGACTTCACTCCTGCATGCCAGTGCTCGCCCGGGGCCTTGTTCCTCTCTCTTTATTAGATCACTCATCAAATCAGGAGCACCTGTAGTATCTCCTGTCCTTTAAAAAAAAAAAAAAAAGACAATAAGCTTTCCCTTATTTCTCTTTAAATTGATAGACAGGCAGTTCTCTAACTTTAGTGGGTATTTGAATCATCTTGAGGCCTATTATAATACATATTGCCAGACCTCCCCTGCCTTGAGTTTCAGACTCAGGTCTAGGCTGGGGCTGGAGAATTTTCATTCCTAACAAGTGCCCAGGTGGTGGTGATGCTGCTGGTTCAAGGCCACACTCTGAGACACGCTGGTCTATACTCACTGCCTCTTCCCCCTCACCTCCCACCTTCTTTCAAGCTGTTTTTTCTCATCTCCACTGAAACTGCTTTTGGAAGACTAAATGACTTCCACATCCTCAAATCTACTGGTCCCTGCTCCAGCCCCAGCTTGCTTTGACTTCTTAAAAGCACCTGAGACAGATGAACACCTTGGACCACTCCTCCTCTTCCTCGTGTCTCCTCTCCTTGCTTCCTCCCCCCTCAGTGTGCCCTGCTCAGTCTCCTTTGCAGGCTCCTCTTTCTCTGCAAAACCCTTAGACCCTATGCCCCAGGACCTGATCCTAGATTCTCTCCTTTTTCACATACAAGGTCTGACAATTAAGTTTGCACACTTGCCACTGTGTGCTTATGTTGGCAGCACTGTACCAACAACTTGGTAAGGTTCCACAACCTTGGTATATGTGTCTCACAACTGTGTTAGTGTCAATGTGTGATGACATCATGGTGAGTGGTGCACATTATCGCTGCGTGTTTCTGTGTGCCATATAATAGCAGCTCTGATGGCTATCTTTCCAGGAAAAGAGATCCAAAATTGCTTTGAAAAGGTGGAGGAGAGTGAGGCTTGGGGGACAAGCCTCCATCCCAGCTCCTCTGCCCAAACAAACAAACCAACAAAATTGCTTGGAAGGGTGGGCTAGATGCTGTTGTCAGTGCATTGCTTCCCGAGGGGAGCACTTTGAAGGTGCCTGTAGTGAATGAGCAATGAGGTAGGGAGTATTTTTCCTAGGATGGGTTCATGAACCCAATTGTCCGATGTCGTATACGTTCTCTCCCTGGGCGCTCTCATCTAAATTCCATCTATATCTAAAAATGCCCCAATTTATGTCTCCAGCTCTGAATTCTCTGAGCTGCAGACTTGTATATCTCATTCCCAGTTGACATCTTCTATGGATGTTTAATTTGCACGTCTAATAGATATCTCAAAGTTAACACACCCCAAACTCTTGATTATACCTGCCCAGCACTAAAACTACTCTTTCCACAGATTCCTTAGTAAAAACATCATCATTCACTAACTGCACAAGACAAAAATTGAAGGCTGATCTTTTAGGAGGCATTATTTTAAAAATTTTAAACAGATTTGTGTATAATTAACATATAATCGGCTGTGCATAAAGTGTGCAATTGGATAAATATTGACATACGTATACCTACTCTAAGAAACCACAAAACAATCAAGAAACCGAACACATTCACTACCCCGAAGTTCCCTCAGGCCACCCTGTAGTGCCTCTCTCCTGCTTCTCCCCACCCCCAACCCGAGGCAACCACTGCTCCACTCTACCTCACATGTATCCGTTTGTATCTCTTGTAAGCTTCTAGAAGGGGACTCAGACAATAGGAGTCTAAGCTGTATCTCACTCTGAGTCACTATTTTAGACTCTTCCATTTGATGCATGTATCAATGTCTCCTTCCTTTTTACTGCTGAGAATTTTTACATGGTACAGATACACCACAAATTGTTTACTCGTTCATCTGTTAATAGATTTTTGAGTTCTTTCTGGTTTCTGCTGTTACAAATAAAACAGCTTTGAACATGTGTGTGAACATAACACTTTCATTTCTCTTACTTCAATACCTAGGAGTAGAATGGTGAGGTCATATGATGGGTATATAAGTTTAACTTTTTTTTTTTTTAAGAGACAGAGCATCAAGCTGTTGCCCTGGGTAGAGTGCTATAGCATCACCGCTCACAGCAACCTCCAACTCCTGGGCTTAAGTGATTCTCTTGCCTCAGCCTCCCAAGTAGCTGGGACTACAGGTGCCCACCACAATGCCTGGCTATTTTTTGGTTGCAGCCGTCATTGTTGTTTGGCAGGTCCGGGCTGGATTCAAACCCGCCAGCTCAGGTGTATGTGGCTGGTGCCTTAGCCACTTGAGCCACAGGCGCCAAGCCTATGTTTAACTTTTTAAAAAATCAGCTAAACTGTTTTCCAAAGTGGTTGTACCATTTGGCATTTCCACTAGAAGTATCTGAGAATTCCAGTTGGCTAGCACTCCAAAATGATCCATCTTCTTAATTTTAGCCATTCAAAGGGGTAGCTCATTGGGGCATTAATTTGCATTTTTCTAATGACTAATGATGCTCAGGGTCTTCTCATGTTCTTGTTTGTCATTCATACATCTTCCATGGTGAAATGTCTGTCTTAATTTTTTGTTCATTTTAAAAACTAGGTTATATTCTTACTAAGTTTTGAGAGCTCTTTATACATTCTGGATAAGTGATTTGCAAATGTTTTCTCCAATCTGTGACTTACATTTTCTTTCTCTGAACAATTTCTTTTGAAGAGAAGTTCTTAATTTTGATGAAATCAAATGTATGAAGATTTTGTTGTATAGATCACGTTTTTGGTGTCATATCTAAAAACTCTCTAAGGGCTAGACTCTCTAAAGGCTCATGCCTTTAATTCTAGCACTCTGGGAGGCGAGGTGGGTATATTGCCTGAGCTCAAGAGTTTGAGACCAGCCTGAGTAAAAGTAAGATAGAAAAACTAGCCAGGTATTGTGGTGGGCACATGTAGTCTTAGCTATTTGGGAGGCTGACGCACGGGAATCGCTTGAGTTTGAAGTTGCTGTGAGGTAGGAAGCCATAGTACTCTACCCAGAGCACAGAGTGAGACGCTGCCCCTCACCCCCCAAATAAAACTTCTACCTAGCCAAAGATCACAAAGATCGTCTCTGTTTTTTTCTAAATTCGTTATAGTTTCAAGTTTGACATCTAGATTTGTGATCCATTTGATTGTTTTTTTTTTAGAACATGAAGTGTGGATTAAGTTAAAAATTTTTTAACATATAGATATCTAATTATTCTATCACTATTTGCTGTAACTACTATCCTTTTCTCAATGAATTTCATTTGTACCTTTGTTCAAAGCAATTGAATATGTACGTGTAGGCTCATTTGTGGACTCTATTTTATTTTGTTGCTCTACTTGTCAATAAAAATATTAGATGCCAGTGACAAACATTCCAACCTTTCAGCTACTGTCAGCCTGTTTCCAGGAGTAATTATTTATTCTTGGACTACACACAATTAAATTACCCATTATATTAGTTTCATGCCAAGTAATTCAATCTGTAAGCTAAATTCAATAATTCAATTTATAGGTTATGTCTCTGAAGAAGGGGCGAAATCAATGCCCCACTAAAATTTAACTATCACATTCCCTCCCGTATTTAACTATTTTAAATCTGTCCTCTTACAATGAGATGTTTCCTTTGAGTCAGACTATTTTAGAAAATATATGTAGATTTTTCTCTGTCTTTGGGCAAATTTGAAAATAAGCTCTAGGTCAAACTTCATGTCATCTTTCCCAACCCTATTGCTTAATTGTCATGATTAAGTGCTCAGCTTTAGTATTTAGGGGTGAATTATAAAGTGTGTTTGGACTGTTCACTGGAGGGGTTTGAATGGAAGATGAGAACTCCTAGGGCCTTTCTCAGCCAGTATAGTGTTCCTAAATCTTACTTAATTGTTTCATGGCAAAAGTAAACTAACGGAAGTATTTTACTATGCAGAGGCAGGAATGGAAGTTCTTTCTCAGCTGTCTCAACTAACTGGCACATTCTTTACCGCCCCCACTGGGATTGCAACTGGCTCTTACCAACACAGTAAGTATATATGGGAGCTGACCCCACTGGGATTGCAACTGGCTCTTACCAACACAGTAAGTGTATATGGGAGCTGACCGCCACGCCCAATAACATACACCATCTCCAAGATCGCCAGAAGACAAAGTATAGTTAATAGTACTGGTGTGGCTGGGTGTAGTGACTCATGCCTGTAATCCTCGCTCTGGGAGGCTGACGCAGGTGAATTGCTTAAGCTCAGGAGTTTGAGACCAGTGTGAGCAAGAGTGAGACTCTGTCTCAACTAAAAATAGAAAAACAAGCGGGGCATTGTGGTGGGTGCCTATAGTCCCAGCTACTTGGGAGGCCGAGGCAAGAGGATTGCTATGATAATGCCATGGCACTCTAACTAATCAGGGTGACAGAGTGAGACTCTGTCTAAAAAAAAAAAAAAAAAGAAAGAAAGAAGCAGCATTGTATGGTCAATGTCAATGACTATCTTTAATTCCTTCCCTGAAGAAGGAATACTGTTACCTCCCAAACTAGGTAATCTCATGCCGCTCAGTTATTTGCTTAGAAGGGGATTATTTATTGCAAATATTTTCTCCTCAAATCATCATTTGTGAAACTGTTGAGAATAGTTTGCTTAGGTTCCATTTCTGTAGCATTATCTGAGAAGATGAAAATACACCTGAAAGCAAACTTTAATTTAGATGTTAATCAAAACATAAATCAAAATGTAACATTGATTGGCCAAGAAGAGAACCAAATTGCTTTGTTACAGTAATGCAAATCACCCCCTTTAAAACACCCTGGATTTCTCTCAAGCAGGGCTTGGAGCGATGTAGAAACTACACAAAGCATGACTTCTCTACCCTCAAAGGCCAAAGGCCTTTTAGGACTGGGGAGAGCTGGCATGGCTGGGAACTTGTAAAGGAAAAGATCTTATGTAGATGTAACAAAAGCACATTGACCTGATACAGTTTTGAAGCAAATGCCACTGGTTAATTTTAGTCAATAGAGCAGCATCAGCAAATGACAGCATAGTTGGCCCTGCAGAGAGAGGGATTGGCCTAAAAGAGCACAACAGGGTGTCACTTGCACCACAAAATAGATTTTCTACCTTTTCTCCTCTATGGCCTCCCCTTCCTCCTGTTCACCCTCTTCCCCCCCCCCCCCTTTCTCATTCTCCTTATAAAAGAACATGTTATAAGTCTTTTCATATGTCTGTCAATAAGCATAGAGGAAACAGCATTCAGGACAGAAAATCAAATTTAACAAGCCATTGCTTTTCAGGGAGAGAAACTTTGTTAAGCACCTGCTATGGTCACACAGAGATATTTGCAGAGAGAGGTGGCAGTCTGACATAGTGGAAGAGGAGATGGGCTGGTCACAATGGAGCTGACCTTCAGTGGCCTGATGGGGAAACCAGGCAGTGTGGGATTTTCTTATATGTTCACTTTTAGACTGGAAAGATGAAGCACTATATTCTTACTTAGGAGACGACTCTGCTTCCTGATGCAAAATTCAGAAGCTACTTAACTTTTAACTTCAAATAGAATATGTCACTTGTCTAGCAAAGAGCAGATAGACCTCGGAAATGATTTGTTGGGTTTCTAAATTTACCTCTGCAAACAGATGTTGCGTGTTTATTGGTCCTCTAATGAGAAAGGGTAATAGTAAACCTGACAGAAGTACAACCAAGTGTTTGTTGTACTTTAAACATGAAGTAGAATTTTTTCATCTAAGTTCAAGTACAAGAATAAAAGGAGAAAATAATGTCAGTTCTCAGTGACTGGCTGGGACCCCCGTGGGGAAGGGCGCCTCCTTCGCTCTACTTCACCCAGCTGAAGCTGCAGACATGGTCCAGTCTCACAGACTTTCTGGAAGACACCTTGAGATCAGTAAGGAAACAGCTTCGTCCTCTCTTTAAGGAGCTGCGGGAGAGCATCAGTGGCAGGATGATAGGTGAGAATTCTCGCTGCTTCTGTCTCAGGTTAATTGTGCAGCTGGCTTCATACCCAGAGCAAAGACAGGTTTAGGAACGGTACAAGTACATTTCAACTCTTAAACATCATCAATAAAACTTCATCCCCTATGTTTTTCACATTGCCTTTCAAGTATAATGAATTCCCACTAAGAACAAATATATTCATGCTAAAAATGCTGAAGCTAGTTATTATTCTAAAATTTCACCATCTTATAAATCCCTATTTATGTTCTAGACAAAATTTGTGTTTGCTAAGCCAGAAATTTGTGTCCTTTTCCAGTTGAATTTGCACCAGAAGTTAAGTACCTCTTACACCACAGCACCTGTTACCTAAGTTGTTCTATAATTTAACTTCTATTTCTTTTCTATCTAAAATCTATCATTTGGTGATGGGCTCCATGGGCCTTTGCTGAGGCTACAGGATATCACTGAAGTTTTTCCCCCTTCATGCTCCATACCCATGATACAATGATCAACTTTGCATCTTCACTTAAATTAGTATGTTTTTTATTTATTTTATTAATTATTATTGTTATTATTTTGAGACAGAGTCTCACTATGTCACCTTGGATAGAATGCCAAGGTGTCATGGCTTATAGCAATCTCAAACTTGGGCTTAAGCAATTCTCTTGCCTCAGCCTCCCAAGTAGCTGGGACTACAGGCACCCACCACAACGCCCAGCTATTTTTGTTTGTTTGTTTGTTTGTTTTTGAGACAGAGCCTCAAGCTGTTGCCCTGGGTAGAGTGTGGTGGCATCCCAGCTCACAGCAACCTCCAACTCCTGGGCTCAAGCAATTCTCTTGCCTTAGCTACCTAAGTAGCTGGGACTATAGGCGCCCGCCACAACACCCAGCTATTTTTGATTGTAGTTGTTATTGATGTTTGGCAGGCGTGGGCTGGATTTGAACCCACCAACTCCAGTGTATGTGGCTGGTGCCCTAGCTGCTGAGCTAACAGGTGATAAGCAAATTAGTCTGTTTTTAAAAATGAAATATTTTTGCCTATCTGGGTAAAGACGGTTTTTTTTTTCACCTGTAACTACCTGTTCCATTTTTTACTAATGCTTCCCAGCCAACTAAAACGCCATTTATCATGCAAGTCATTCTTTATCTATGCTTTTCTTCTTGTCCTCAGCCCAACTCCTTATTTAAGGTCAATTTACATAGTTACTGTCAATACAATACGTGTACATGCAGATATTTTATCTTTCCATATATATCCTGTATTTCTTTACGTAAACACCTCCAAAACAGCGATCTTCTTGTGTTTTTGTATTACACATTCCACCACATTTAGGAAGGGCTCAACCACTATTTATAAATAGTTTTGAAGCTATAAACAGGGAGAAATTTATTTCTCTCTGTTCATTCACAGATACACACATTAAGGACTAGAAAGAAAACCAGAGATATGTAGGCAATGACAAGTCAAAGGAAAAATTGTTTTCAAATAATTGCATGCTGTTCAAAGTGTTTAAAAATTATAAGATGTCTGTGATATGTATGTTTGTGTATTATTTCTCAGGAATTTAAAATACAAAGAGTGCCAGCAAATGTATACACATTTAAAGAGATCTTGTTGGAAGTAAAGTTGATCGTTTCCAAAATGTGTGTGAACTGCAGGTAAAATGGATGTGTGTAGCAGGTGTAGGTGCGCTTAACCAGTAACGATACCTTCAATTCTACTTTGAAAAGTAATACATAGATAACATTTCTTAAAATGTGTATACATTTTTTGGGCACCCTCTGTATTTATATATTTCAGCCCAAAGATAAAGGGAGTGTAGAAGAATTTTTGGTAGGATTGAAAGTCTAACATTTAAAATTATAGGGTTGGCTGGGCATGGTGGCTCATCCCTGTAATCCCAGCATTCTGGGAGGCCAAGGGTAGATGGATTGAACTCAGGAGTTTGAGACCAGCCTGAGCAAGAGCAAGACCCCATCTCTACTAAAAATAGAAAAACTAACTGGGCATTATGGCTGGCGCCTGTAGTTCCAGCTAGTTGGTATGCTGAAGCAAGAGGATTGCTCAAGTCCAAGAGTTTGAGGTTGCGAATTGCTGGGTCGCAGAGTATGTTTCCCTTCAAATTTGGACAGTAATGTCAACACATTATTATTTTGAAAATCCCACCAGCAACATTCACATAGTATTTTATGAATCTACATCTTATCCAACATTTGTGTTATTCATTTAAAAAATTTTTACCAATAAAAATTGTTATATTGCAAAAAAAATAAAAAATAAAAAAGTTTGAGGTTGCTGTGAGCTACAAATGATGCCATGGCACTCTACCCAGGGCATGGAGTGAGACTCTATCTCAAAAACAAAAACAAATAGCTCTTAAACTTGTAGTTATTTTTCATGTGTTCTCTCCTTGTCCAATTTATAGATTTCATTTCAATAGCAACTTTGCCAGGGAGGGCACTGCACATTTAAATTGCTTTGGCTCACTTTATATTTCAGCATACTGGGAATCCTCATAGTGTAATACATTTTTACTTCTATTTTTTGCATTTTTTTTTTTACACTAAAAAGCAACTGTGAGGACAGAGTTGCTTTCCTTTTGATCACATCACTTACAAAAACTAACAACAGGGCACATGGCCTTATATCCACAGGGCAGTTTATGTTTGACACCATGAGTATGGCCCACATTCTGCATAACCGAGAAATTGTACAAGCTCTGGCAGATGGTCTGATGGAGCTGTCAAAAGAAGATTCTGTAAGTGATTCTTTAATGAAAGAAGAATATAACCCCTCCCCCGACATTTAAATAACTTCTTAGTTTGTCTTTATCATTTTTTTTTTTTTTTAACTAGTTTATCCCTTTCAGAACACAATTCTCAGAGAAATGACATCAGTTTATAAAAACAGCCACTGATGGATTCTGGGCACAAAAGGTACCAGGTGCACAAAACAGACATAGAAGGGAAATCCTGTAAAGTTCATTACACTGTGCACCTTTTCCTGTCTCTGCTTCATTTTAGTCAGTAGTAACTTCTTTTTAAAAATGTGTTGGTGGTTTTATATTTTACATAAACATTACTCAACAGTGAAACCAATTACTACTAGTATGAGGAAAAGCCAAGAAAGGGTGAGCTCAGATATAATAAGACGAAGGGAAAGGGGCTGGATGACAGAAGAGAGAGAGAACACAAGTACCCAACTAAGCAGACCAGTAGTTGGGTTGGGGATGGGGTGGGAGTGGGGGAGCCTGAAGCAACATTTCCATCAGAAACGAATCCTGGATATTCTCCCAGAAACATTAGTGGACGTTCCAGAAAACAGGCCTGCTCTCTCAGCCACACGGATGCAAGGAGAGAGGAAAGTGGAATCTGCAGCTCTCCGTTTGGGGAAGTGGGAACTAGGGTGGGAATTGGGATGATGCTGACATACTTGAGACAAGTTCTCTCTCCTCGTTACTGTGGGTCTGCTCTGATTGCAACTTGGCTTCGGGGGTCAGCACCAGCTGATTTGTCCCCTCTGAAGACTCAGCTCAGCAGACTGGCCAAGGCTCAGGCAGCCCAACTGAGGAAAGGCCCTGGTGAGCTTTGCTGATAGAATGAGCAGGGATGTTCCCAGAGGTGACTCTACACGGCTCCTGAAACACCAAGAAAATGACTAAACATATTTGGTGTAGGCTCAGTGTACTTATTCTCACCTGATTGTTTAAAAGTAACCACGTATAATATAATTTTGATAGTGCTTAAATCTATAACTTGAGAGGGAGCCAAATTGGAGGGTCTCAGAATGTTTTTCCCAGCAGTTAGGACGCTGTCGCCTCTCCTTGGCCTTCTTTCCCTGGAAAACAAGGCCCTTCCTGTCCCCTTTCCTCAACTGGCCAAGAGGGAGGTGTGGACCATTTTGGATTTGAAGATCTTAAGAGACCTTCTGATAAACTTTGGCATTCGAACTGGACTGGAACAAAAAGTTGAAAACCAAGAGTAATTGGAATATAAGACTAACTAGAAAAGTCACGTTTACTGACTCTAATTAAGAAATAGTCACTTTGTTTTCTGGACACATAAATTAAATAGGTAGAAAGATGAAAACACTACTAAAAACACTACTAAGACATTCAAATGAATGTCTTAAATAGGAATTTGGGGGGGGGGGTGTGTTTTTTAGGACAGACCTCTGGAATTTTTGTCATATTTTCTGTTGAAGAAATGTGATAAAAAGAGTGAAGATTTGGAAGGAAATGTTATTCTGACAAAAGGTGAACCAAAGGCAACATTCAATTTATTGGTGAAGGTAAAGTTGCTCCTGTATTTTTATGCCATTGTTTTACTATAGAATTAGACACATATGGTGAAGGAATTTATAAACAATAATGTTAGTATTTCCCAAAAATCTTTCAACTTGTTATTTCTAAGAACTTCATTTTCAAAAACTGTTATAAAAAAGTGTGTTATAGTTTCATAATATGGTAATATTTAAGCCACTTAAAAGCATATTTAAGCAACTGTACCATGTTGGTTTGAAGGACACTATTTGGTTCTGAGGGAAGAGCTAGAAATTTGCATTTTGCTTTGCTACTTAGTTGAGTCTTAAGATAAATATGTGTGTGTGTGTGTATGTGTGAAAGAGAGAGAGAGAGAGAGAAACTAAGAATGGCTCTTTTTTATTTGGCATTCAAATTCACAAAAGAAAAAAAGTGGGGTTGAAGCTAGTTTTTCAGACAAAAAAAGAATAATTTTGCTAGTACTATATTCAGAATCCATATATTCTTGGTTACCTGAAATAAACAGGATTCAGGAAATGCTGGGAACTGTATCACCATTCAAAGGGCCAATTTCTAAGTATAGGGAAAATGTTGTTTTAGCACCTCTTTATGTTCATAGACAAGTCACCTGTCTTTGATGTTTGAAGGTGTGAAATGCCAGTTCCTAACACCAACTCGCCATGAAGACTATTGGCAGGAATGGACTTGCGAATTCCGCCTAGCAGATGAACCATTTGCTGCCTTATTAACCTGACATTTTGGTGGTATTATTCAGGCTCCTCTGAAGGACAACACAGGGCAGGACAAGGGCAGACACAGGCAGTGACCCCTGTCAAGCTTCCCCTAACACGCTCAGCAACACAAAAGTCCTGTTGTTCAGACCTGCTCTTTGTTGTTTGTTTCAGAGACAGGGTCTTGCTCTTTTGCTCAGGCTGGAGTGCAATGGCATCATCATAACTACAACTTCAAACTCCTTAGCTCAAGTGATCCTCCTGCCTCAGCCTCCTGAGTAGCTGCAACTGCAGGTGCCTGGCGCCATTCCTGGCTAATTTTTTTACATTTGTGGAGATGGGGTCTCGCTATGTTGCCCAGGCTGGTCTCAAACTTCTGGCCTTAAGCAGTCCTCCCACCTCGGCCTCCCAGAGTGCTGGGATTACAGTGTGAGCTGTTGCACACATCTAGCCCCACCATTCTGCTGTACCACAGCATGACTCTTAGTCTAATTCTTTCTAACCACAAACATCTCCCTGAGAGGGCCCTTAATAAAGACCTTTCTGGGGTGCCTCAGCCCTTTCTAGATTGGAACCCTTCTTCCTGCTGCCCCACCCTGAAATCTATCTTTAGTCCAGATTTAATTCTTCCTGGAAATTCTCACAGACCTCTTTCTCAGGGAGGGGGTAGTTCAGTCCCCTCAGTACTTGAGGGAGCTTAACCTTGTGCTGGGCGCTGTGCTCAACACTGAGAGGAGGCCCAGAGTAAGTCCCCATCTTCATGATGGATGAGACCTGTGCATAAACAGATGGCAGGGTGTGAGTAGATTCTTTCCACAGAATACACAGGCAGGGTGGGGACGCTGGGGTGCATGTTTAATCCAGATTCCTTCCCTTTTCTGTTTCTCAGATGCTGTTTCTTTTATGGTAGCTACGATTTTTGTTTTTTTGAGGTTCTCAGGCATTATTCTCCCAGCAAGTAGATTTAGTCTCCATACATCCTTCAACTCATGAAAGCCCTTGAAAAATAGCACCCTGGCCTCAATATCACCCTTTTCTCCCTGGTTCAGCAAAGGGAAGGATCAGCACGGAACCACGTTACACAGGTTCCAAATTCTTCCAAAGTCTTTCTCAACATCAGCTGATTCCTGCCTCCCTTGGAAACTTAACTGGAGTGTTTTCATCCACATTTATTCTAAATCTGTCACCCCAAGCCCCGGACATGTAGACCTCAGAAATGCCCCTCTTTGGAGCAGCTTGAAAAAGCAGAAGGGCAAAACTAAAGATGCTTCCTCCTCTGAAGCATCACGGGTACATGTGAAAAATCTAACTGTTGGAGGGAACCATTTCGGAATCTTTGGTGCCTAAGGGAAACGGCCACTTGGAGAAGTTCCTCTCAGTCACTTTCACTCTTAGACTTTCTTAGATTTCCGCTGCCAGGTAAAATTCACACTGAATCAAATCTTTTCAACCTGCTGCTGACTTAAACATCTAATCATGCTAATAATATAATGCAGGACATTTGGGCTTAAAATTGCCTCATTGCTGAAATCGGGCCTGCTATTTTTACATTGTCTGCCAGTAATAAAGCTGGAGAAATGCAAAACTCAATGCCTAGAAATTGCTTTGATATTTTTTTAAAAAATCGAATTAGGAAAAAATGTGTGTTAGATTCTCATTTGGTTTTCTATTATTTAACACTAAGAGCTTTTGCACAAAGCTCACAGAACGAATGTGGGGATTTCTACAGGAAGGACTACAGCTTAAATGTAAGTACTGAATCAGGATAAAATTGAAAAGCTGATTTTCTGCTGACATTAGGGTTTATTTTTAAGTGTGGATATTCGTTCAGAAGCCTCAGGAGCCTCAGCAAGGGAAAGTGAAAGCTTCTCTGAGATATTTGTTTTAAAGACCCTTCCCTAGGGGCTTGTGAAATGGGGTCGTCTGTCAAATCTAGGACTCTGTATGAATCTAGCTCTCTCTCCGTCTTTCTCTCTCGCTGCCCAATCGCTAGTTATTCCTGGTTTCCATCTGCCTGTGGTGTTTGTGCTGATACCATGCTACCATGGTGATGCGTGGCAGCTAGAATCATAGCTCCTGAGCTCTACCTGTCATTTTCACAACTATTTCTAGCCCCTAATCCAGGCAGCCAAATGTTTTCTGGCAAAAGCATCAACAATGACTAGAATGTCTCTGGAAAATGCAGTGTCTGCCCGCACTCAATCTTAGAGGAAAATTCCTTCCTTGTGATCAAAGCCTATTTCTGTAATATTTCTTACAGTCCTCTTTACGTATGTCATGGAGAGAGCTGAGGAAAGACTCACCAACTCAAATTAATAGTTGTCTTATAAATGTACAAAGCTCGTTGCCCCTCTTACTCCACCAGGTTTATCCCTAAAAACTAACAGACGGCCTCTTAATCTTAAAAAAGCTCAACAAATTCTAGCAATTAAATATATAATATAAAATGAACAAAGTTGCCAAGTCTAGATCAAACAAAATTGCTATGCCCAATTAATTTCCTAACCACAAAGAAAAATTTATATTTTTAAACACTGCTGCCAGCCAGGCATGGTGGCTCACACCTGTAAATCCTAGCCCTCTGGGAAGGCAGGACAAAGTGGGAAGATCACTTGAAGTCAGGAGTTCAAGACCAGCCTGAGCAAGAGCGAGATTTGCCTGAACAAGACTTCTATGAGGAAGACAAAAGAAATGATTGAAGAACTCCCTGGAGCAGACACATGAGTTTAGGCTGAAGCAGGTCCTCCTGGTATCAGGACTTGCCTGTAGCTCATGGACCAGGGCTCTCACAAAAAGACTCCAGGCTGCCAATAAAGATCACAGCAGCTACAGAATAAAAATTCATTTTTGTGTGAATAAGGCAAAGGAGTCATAGATTTACATTTATGCTTTTTTTCCAGCCTCGCCCCAAGACAGCCAGGGACTACCACTGGTAGTTTTGTCTTTGATTTGGAAGGCAGCCCCATTGACCATGACTCACCTTCATCTCTTGGTCTAAATATGGGGGACCTCTGTTCTGTTGCTAGGAAGATGCTGGGATGCTGAAGGCTGTAGTAGAGGTGGGGCTGTGGGCAAAATTATGTAAAGCCCACAACAAGAACAAATGACAAGTTAAAGTGATGAAAGAAGCAGCCAGATTTAAATGTGCAGGCCCAGACAGGGTGCTTGGATTGTTAATGACACATTTTTATTAGGTGAAAAAAGGGATGAATTTCACAAAGTGCTAGCTTTTTCTTCTGGCATCTTAGAAATAAAACAGCCTATTTACTTTCAACTGAGAAGCTACAGAGCTGAAGCTAAGCCTGTTTTCTCAAGAATAGGTGTGATTTTTTACACCTGGGGGGAGCCCCTGAAGTGCTATCCCTCCGCCTCTCCCAGGGAAAAGGGAGCTTCAATGAATTCAGTTTCTCAAGTACAATGTAGTTTTAAAGGAAGACAAAGGCTATTCTTTTAAACAAAATTTAGGGGAGGGAGGGGGGAGGTGGGTCGAGGGAGGGGTATTGGTGGGATTACACCTGTGGTGCATCTTACAAGGGTATATGCGAAACTTAGTAAATGTGGAATGTAAATGTCTTAGCACAGTAACTAAGAAAATGCCAGGAAGGCTATGTTAACCATTGTGATGAAAATGTGTCAAACGGTCTATGAAGGTAGTGTATGATGCCCCATGATCTTATCATAGGACACAGCTATGGTTTAATAAAAATAAAAATAAAAATTTAATTTAAGAGCGGCATCACATTTGGGAAGCACTGAATTCACTGTGTCTGGGAACAAGTGGTGAGGGTTGGAAGCAGACAGCTTCCAAGGGCCTCCTGTGGCCACAGGACCTATTGGGCTTGCAGAGATCCTCCAAATAATCAACTCTCTATTTAATCTTCAGCAAAGAAATGTCACAGAAGACAATTCTCAGGACACAAAGTCAAGTCTTAGCAAAAATGATTTAAATCTGGTGCTGGTGAAACTGGTAAGCCAATTATCACATCATATCACATGAACTTTCTATTTGTTTTGCTCCTGACAGTAAAGCTTCAGGCTTTATACAGTTAGTTCTTCATTTTCTTTCCCCCTTCCTTCCTTCCTTCTTTTTTTTTTTTTTTTTTAGAGACAGTCTCACTTTATCGCCCTCCGTAGAGTGCCATGATGTCACCCAGCTCACAGCAACCTCCAACTCCTGGGCTTAAGCAATTCTCTTGCCTCAGCCTCTCGAGTAGGTGGGACTACAGGTGCCCCCCACAATAGCCGGCTATTTTTTGTTGCAGTTTGGCCAGGGCAGGGTTTGAACCCTCCACCCTCAGTATATGGGGCTGGTGCTCTACCCACTGAGCCACAGGTGTCACCCTCTTTCTTTTTTTTTTTTTTTGAGACAGAGTCTCATTTTGTTGCCCCTGGTTGAATGCCATGGCATCATAGCTCACAGCAACTTCAAACGCTTGGGCTCAAGTGATCCTTTTGCCTCTGCCTCCCGAGTAGCTGGGACTATAGGTGCCTGCCACAGCATCTGACTATTTTTAGAGACAGGGTCTCGCTCTTGCTCAGGCTGGTCTCCAACTCCTGAGCTCAGGCTATCCACCCATCTTGGCCTCCCACAGCGTAGGGATTACAGGTGTGAGCGTAGTTCTTCATTTTCCTTGAAAATTTCTCTTAGGGTAATTAAAATACGTGTGTGTGTGTGTGTGTGTGTGTGTGTGTGTATGTCATCTGACTATCAGTAATAACATTTGACAATGGTTTTGTTTTGTTTTGTTTTGAGTCCTAGTCTCACTCTGTCACCCTTGGTAGAGAGCTGTGGCATCATAGCTCATAGCATCCTCAAATTTTTGGGCTCAAGCAATCTTCTTCCCTCAGCCTCCAAAGTAGCTGGGACTACAGACACCCACCACAGTGCCCGACTAGTTTTTCTATTTTTAGTAGAGACAGGGTCTTGCTCTTGCTCAGGAAGGTCTTGAACTCCTGAGCTCAAGCAATCTACCAACTTTCGCCTCCCAAAGTGCTCAGATTACAGTCATTAGCCACCACACCTTGCCCTGACAATGGTTTTAAGACAACAGTGAAAGATTTGACAATGAAAACATTAAGTCAAATGATTGCAAATGTTGGATAAGTCCAATATTCAAACATACATACATACATAAATGCACATAAAAACACAGTTATGGATTATTGGCCAACTAATGAGGCTGCATCCAAGGGGGATGCAGATGTCATTTTTAACTCATATGTCTAATAGGTATTATATACAGATTATGCATTTGGAAAATAAAACCTGAGTAACCAAGAACAGTGTGTTTATAGTATTTCAAACAGAATAAGTTTTCTCATTTTTTCTTAAATTACTTTTTATATTTTAATTTTAGTTTGACAGATTACCCTAACTGTAAGAGCTACATACAAGAATGTTATAAAATTGCCCTTAGTAATACAATCCTAAATAAAAATGTCAAAATTCTCCAACTGAACAAGATACGCAAGGATATAGATACACACACATATATGAAAAAGTTGTGTTCAATTTGTAACAATACTCAGTATGTACCGGTAACAAGAGATGAATGCAAGTCACATCGAGCATCTCTTATCGTTGCAGAAGTCAAATGGAACTTGAGTATTATACATTTAGTACAGTGTTTTCCTTTCTTAAAATGTGAATACATGTTTTTGGCACCCTCTGTATACATGTGAAAGCAAAAAACTCATTAGGATATAAAGATGAAGACTGAATAAAGGAGCCACCAAGGGAGAAAGGAGCCTTTTCACTGAACCAGTATTTTCCCCACCCCCACCACCATTTGATATTGATTGACACATACTACTGGCCATTAATTAGAAAAACCTTGTGCACGTACACCACTTCCTTTATGTACTGTAAAAGCAATGAGGAAGGGAAAAATGAAAGAATAGAACTGTGCTGTAGTGGGATATGATGGAACCCAGTTGTGGTTTCCTAACTGAGAATGTATTCTTGGTCTGTAAGGACAGTCTTCTAGAGCAAATGGCAGGTTCCCTTTGCAGTGGACGCCCCTTGTATGCTGCTGGAACATGTCAACTGTACCGTTCAGCTCCTTCTTCATCAGTTCTGGGGTGCTTATTTCATTGCTTTGGTGCCTATCAAATTGGAATCAGATCTGCCTCATCAACAAGCCCTGTCATTCTCAACAGGCTTTCATTAGTTTATTCTTTTTTTTTTTTTTTTTTTTTTTTTGAGACAAAGTCTATGTCACCCTGGGTAGAATGCTGTGGAGTCACAGCTCACAGCAACCTCAAACTCTTGGGCTTAAGTGATTCTCTTGCCTCAGCCTCCCAAGTAGCTGGGACTACAGGCACCTGCCACAATGTCCAGCTAATTGTTCTTTTTTTTGGGTAGTTGTCATTGTTATTTGGCAGGCCAGGGCTGGGTTCGAACCCGCCAGCTCCAGTGTATGTGGCTGGTGCCCTAGCCGCTAAGCTATAGGCACCAAGCCTCATTAGTTTACTCTTAATCTTAAACTGCACCACCACCCTCAAATTAACACCATCCATCTTGACTCCTTCCTTGGGTATTTTGTAGGTGATGGTGGATGCTGGACTCTTCTTAGCTGCCGCTTCATCAAAGAGGTACCCATCCACAGACAGGGGCAGCAGCAGGCATAGCAGAAGCAGGGTTGTCTTATTTGGGGCAGTGTGGGGTATGATTAGGGCTGGAGAGGAAAAGGAAGTTGTGTTCTAAGAGTATTAATAGTTCTATGTTCAAATACCAGGGCATTACATTTTTAAAAATTAAATGCTGTAATTGTTTTTCTATTATAAAAATGCTCATCTTATAAAGTTTGAAATATACATATAAAAGGGGAAAATGCATAGTTTCAGCAAAATAAAACAAAACTTGGAAATATAGAAAGCAAAGGACATCTGGCAACCTAGCTAGCCAGAAAGGTGGGCTCACAGCTCCCAAATTGGATACTTTTTCCTGAATATGCTAAAAGAAGAGCATATGTTTGAGTTTTTCATAATATGCCTGTAGGAAGCAAGTTAGTTAACAGTGAGAGGGTGTCTTAGTCTGTTTGTGTTGCTATAATGGAATACCTGGTACTGGGTAATTTATAAAGAACAGAAATTCATTTCTCACTGTCTGGGGGCTGAGAAGCTCAAGATCAAGTTGCAGCACCCTTGAGGATTTTCTTTTCTTTCCTTTTTTTTTTTGAGACAGAGTCTCACTATGTCATCCTTGGTAGAGTACTGTGGCATCACAGCTCACAGCAACCTCCAACTCTTGGGCTTAAGCGATTCTCTTGCCTCAGCCTCCCAAGTAGCTGGGACTACAGGCGCCCATCACAACACCCAGCTATTTTGTTGTTGTAGTTGTTGTTGTTTTGGCTGACCCAGGCCGAGTTCGAACCCACCAGGTCTGGTGTATGTGGCTGGCACCCTAGCTTCTGAGCTACAGGCACTGGGCCGGGAGTTTTCTCGCTGTGTCCTCCCACGGAGAAAGAAGGAAGGGCAAGAGAGGACCAACTGCCTCACCCAGCCCTTTACGAGGAAGGAGCCCTTGTGGCCTACTCACCTTTTAAAGGTCTCCCCTCTTAATGCTATCACTTTGGCGACAGCTAAATTTTGGAAGGGACACATTCAAAATATAGTAGAGGGCTGGCTCATTTCACTTCTTCTATCTGCAGGAGAAGAAATAAAATCAATAAAATACTATTAGGAAAAATAAATAGGAAAACAAAAGTGGACAATCCCACACTTCGTTTCTAAACTGTGACCTCCATACGGGCAGGACCCTGTCCTGTTCTCATCACTACATAGCCGGCACCCAGCGTAAGACACCTAACACATCTGCATGGGTAGATGGATCAAAGTAAAGTTTCCATCTGCCCTGCTCCAGAGCCAAGATTAAAAGTCCCCTCCCCACAAGGTCATAAGGCTCTGTCTGATGTGAGGGGTTATTTGGTGTTGCTTGGGATCAGCAGTGGCCAGCGGGTCCTTCACAGTCCCCTCTCCAGGTTCCCTGCAACCCTGCACATCTCGAACCATGGACTTCCTCTGGTCTAACTGCATGGACTGCCAGGCTCCTTGAGCCTGTAAGCCTGAAAAGAGTCTTTATGCTTTTTTGTATGAGTTCTTACTGCTTTTTACAGGAGAGGAAACTCCAGATGGACTCAGCAGAAAAGCGAACTAGAGTTGTCAGGGAACTCTTACAGAGTGAGAGGAAATATGTGCAGATGCTGGGAATTGTGCGAGATGTTTATGTGAAGCCACTGAAAGCAACATTGTCATCAAACAGAGCAATTCTGAGTGCTGTCAATATCCAGATCATTTTCTCTGATGTTCTGCAGATTTTAAGTCTCAACAGGTAAACCCTGAACATGCATTGTTAAAAATATTCATTGTTGCAGTGAGAGGAGCCCACACTTTGTTGTTTTAAAAGCTGCATGGAGGCTCAGTCCTTCTCTGACACTTGTGGGGACCCTGGCTGGGAGTGGGGACTCTTAGGGCCACATGGGACTTCTCCAGTTCACAACCCTGGTGCCAGAGGTGGAGTGAGCACCTGCTCAGGCAGGAGACAATGGGAAGGAGAGCTGTGGCTGTTTTTTTTTTATCAGTGATGGTAGTTGAGCAGTAGGAAAGGAATGGAAGGATTTGATGGGAGTAAGCTGTGGGGATCCTTTGCTTAGAGAGCATAAGGCTGGAGGTAACAGCATATTTTCAAGTGTATAACATGAAAGAGAAAAATGATCATTTTCTAGCTGAGGTTAAGGAAAACAAACCAATCATGTGCTGCTCTCACCATAACTCTCTAGGTAACTTGGCCTCAATAACTAGGTTCCTGCCCTGAGGGGCCACAGCTACTATGAAGTGAAGTTGAACTAGGCTGCTCAGTTCTCGAGGCCTTTGATAGCCACGTGAGGGGTTTCCTTTGATCCAGTGAGTGGATCACTGTCCTCTGAGCACTGTGAACCATCAAGGCTGCCTGTCTGGTGGCACGAGAATGGGACGGTTGGGGCAGCAGTATGGAGGCCAGAGTGAGGTTCTGTCTCAAGGAACTGAGGAGGAGAGGTGGGGTTCCCCACAGCTGACCTGTGCCCCTGCACAGCAGGTCTGGGTTGCTCTGTATTAAGAACAGAGTACTTAGCTAGGTATGGTGGCTCACACCTGTAATCTTAGCACTCTGGGATGCCAAGGCAGGTGGATGGCTTGAGCTCAGGAGTGTGAGAACAGCTTGAGCTAGAGCGAAACCTTGTCTCTACTAAAAATAGAAAAACTAGGCTCGGCACCTGTGGCGCAAGCAGCTAAGGCACCAGCCACATAAACCTGACTTGGCGGGTTTGAATCCAACCCGGGCCAGCCAAACAACAATGATGGCTGCAACCAAAAATAGCTGGGCATTGTGGTAGTTGCCTGTGGTCCCAGCTACCTGAGAGGTAGAGGCAGGAGAATCGCTTAATCGTGCTCCTCGGAGCCCAGAAGTTGGAGGTTGCTGTGAGCTTTGGTGCCGCAGCACTCTACCCAGAGTGACAACTTGAAGCTCTGTCTCAAAAAAAAAAAAATTAATTAATTAAAAAAAAAATAGAAAAACTAGCCAGGTGTTATGGTTGGTGCCAGTAGTCCTAGGTACTCAGGAGGCTCAGGTGAGGGGATCTCTTGACTCGAAGAGTTTGAGGTTGCTCTGAGCTATGACACCATGGCACTCTACCCAGGGTGACAGAGTGAGACTCTGTCTCAAAAACAAACACACAAAAAAGCAAGAATCGAATACTTGAGCAAAGCGCTGCTATAAAGCACTAGGCTGAAAAGGCTGCACTCATGACAATAAACCACTTGTTTGAGTTTGTAGGTTACCCTGAGCTGGTATTTCTGGGTCATGGTTTTCTCTTTTTGCAGGTGGTTTCTAGATAACCTGAGAGACAGACTACAGGAGTGGGACCCTGCTCATTGTGTGGGAGACGTAGTCCTAAAGTTTGGAAGACAGTTGAACACATACACCAATTTCTTCAACAATTACCCTGTTGTTCTGAAAACTATACAGAAGGTAAATGATTGCGTTGCAGTCGATCATCTTGTTGGACCTTCTGAGCCCGGAAGGCAGTTGTGAGTGCAGCGGCAAGAGAGCCGCTCTCTGCTCTTGGCTTCCAGCTCTCCTCCTGTATATTGGGAACTCTTTGAGGACAGGGACTCCCACTCGGGGGCCAGCACTGTGCTTGTCACACGGCAGTGCCTGGGAACTAGTTGTTGAACTAAACAAATCCTCATGAAAACTGCCAGACTTTCGCCTGCCCCAGACACCCTGTGGTTCAGTTCTAGGAAAAGCTTCAACTGGGTAGAAGCAAGACTGCGTCTCGAGCCCAGCCTGCTATTGCGAGCCTGAGTGGCCTTGACAAGTTCCACTCTCTTATCTAGAAAGTGAATTGATAATCCATCGACAAGGGCTGTCCAGAAAGTATCCAGCCACTGTCAATCCTATTTTGTAAATTACATGGCTGGATACTTTCCAGGTAGCCCTCATATTTCTTGAAATGAGAACATTTGATGTATGAAATCTCATGAAGAAATAAGGAACTTTTGGGCCTTGCGTTCGGTTTTACATTTCTAGACAGCTCCCTGTAAACAATGCTCCCTATTGTGATGTATGCTGTTATTTAATCTGAGCAGGAATATCCAATTTTCTTCTGGGCCACTTGCTGCTTTTGTTGGGATCTCTTCTGATGGGAATCAGGTCCCTCTCTCTTCCCTCCTCAGTTTGTAGCAGAAGTGTGGTGGCAGAGGCTACTTTGTCCCCTGGCAGCTACAGGGTAGTGCAATCTGCCAGTGTCCACTGTGCCTGTGTCTTCACTGAGGTCCTGCAGAGAAGGCCTGTGGGCTGGGAGGCCTCTGGGTGGTTCCTGCCCTGGACAGCTTCCTCTGTGGTGTTCTTCCCACCCCACCCAGGGAGTTTAGTCTCTGCTGGACAACTTGATGAGGCAACTGACTTGAGCACAAGACTTGCAGCAAAGTAACATATGGTATGAGAAATAAATTGGCGTCAAAAATTTAACAGCAATGGATAATACTTACTTCACTAGCATAGTGCATGTATATAAGCACTCAGTATGTTAGTATTAATATTATTGAAATTTAGCAAATATTTGATTTAGGAATTAGCATTACTGACCTCTTTTAGGCATGTTAAAGGATGTAACTTCACAGGTGCTGTACTAGTGATGAATGAATACATTTTAAAAGTACAGTGGAACAGCCATGTAATATTACTGTGGAAAACATGATTTACAGCAGTATTAAAGGTGAATACCCTTCATAGTCAAGATCTTGCTATTATGAAATAACATTTACTGCATGATGGGCACTTTATCAATAGAATTACTTTTTCCCCATACCCCAGAACTTTTTGAGACGGAGTATCATTCAGTTGCCCTGGGTAGAGTGCCACGATATCAGCCTAGCTCACAGCAACCTCAAATTCCTGGACTCAAGTGATCCTCCTGCCTCAGCCTCCCACATAGGTGGGACTGAAGGAGCTTGCCACAGCGCCTAACTAGTTTTTCTATTTTTAGTAGAGATGGGATCTCACTCTTATCAGGCTGGTCTTGAATTCCCGAGCTCAAGCAATCTTCCCGCATGACCAGCTGCATATCCAGAATTTTACAGATGAGAAAGCTAAGGCTTAGAGAAATTAAATAACTTTGCTAGGTCACATATTCAACTTACTCTAATATAAATCCAAGCCCAGAAGGTTGGAAATTAAGGTCACCGAAGAGGGTTGGCCTGTAGCGTAATGAATACAGCACAGTGAATGTATCAGGAAGACAGCAATGGCACTGGCAGGACTCTGGTCAGATGCTGACGATGTCCTTTTGCTTTGAGTGTCCCCTCATGCTTGCTTGGTGGAATGGAAGGCTGTGCCGTGGGCACATAGAGCAAAGTTTTGACAATATAATTTTCACCTTTTAGTGCAAAGAAATGACACCAGCGTTCCGAGCTTTCCTGAAGAGACATGACAAGACTATTGTTACCAAAATGCTGAGGTATGTTCTGGGGGAGAGCATAGCTGGAGCCCCCCAACAACAGGGCAGGTAGAGACGGGAGTTCCCTTCCTTCTGCCCGTACAGCCTGCCGGAGCTGCTTCTGTACCCATCCCGAAGATTTGAAGAATATATTAATCTTCTCTATGCCCTGAGGCTCCACACTCCTGCAGAACATGTTGACCGTGGGGACCTGACCACTGCAGTTGACCAAATCAAAAAATATAAAGGTTATATAGATCAGGTGGGTTCCTGATGAGAATGCGCGTCCTTTAAAAATGTTACAATGCTTTTGTCTCACTCAAAGACCCTGAGATAATTTTATCTTTTTGTGGTGTTCTTTCCTTCAAATCCTTCATTCTTTTAAAGCTAAATCAGTAGTTGTGTTCAGTGATTCTGAACATGGAAGGCATCTACTCCAAGCCAAACACCACAAGACAATGTTTCTAGATATGTTCAAATACAGTAAGCCTTTTATGAAAGTTTAAAGAGTGGGTATTTGGATTGATTTATCTGGATAACTATTTAATAAAAGGAAAAATATCCCAACTGTAAACTCCTTTGTTTCTGAAAGTTTTTTCTAACTTATTAATTAGTAAGTATAATGATCATAATTACTCCTTGGAGAAGTAGTTTTAGAGATCTTGGAGTGCAGTCCTACCATTCTGAAAATACCATTGTATAGTGCATACTGTACAGAAATCTGGGCTGAATATAAACCTCTAACATGTTATCCCTAGAGATGATTTTCAAAGATGGTTTTGTTACTTGCCTTTGTTTGAAAACATTGAGTACTGGCTCAGTGGTTATGGCGCTGGCCACATACACCTGGACTGGCAGGTTTGAACCTTGCCCAGGCCTGCTAAGCAACTACAACAACAACAAAATTAACCGGGTATTGTGGCAGGTGCCTGTTGTCCCAGTTACTCGAGAGGCTGAGGGAAGACAATCGCTTAAGTCCAAGAGTTTAAGGTTGCTGTGAGCTTGACAGAAAAAAAACAAAAAAAGAAAACATTAGGTACAGAAAATTGAATTTTTTTTATTATAACATGAAATCCTAAGCCCTGTGTCAAGTCACAGAATATTTTGCATCTACTTTTTTTTTTTTTTTTTGAGACAGAGTCTCACTATGTCACCCTTGGTAGAGTGCCATGGCGTCACAGCTCACAGCAACCTCAAACTCCCGTTGATTCTCTTGCTTCAGCTTCCCAAGTAGCTGGTGCATCTATTTCTTTTATAAATAAAAATGTCACAGTTTTAGTTTTCCTAAAATCACTTTTCTCCTAGATGAAGCAAAAGATCAGTATGAAGGATCAGCTGTTGGATGTGCAGAGAATCATCAGGGGGTGCCCCGTATGTATTCTGGCACTTGATATATTTCATGCTTATGAACGTATCCTCCAGCCATTGGCAAAAGGAGACATACAGATCCCAAGGTAGCTAACATTTGTCCCCACTGGGTGCCAAGTACTGTCGAGGTCTCCAATCCCACACCCTTATTATCTGCAAGGGTGCTCTGTAAGAAGAGGCAGGAGAAGAGCTTGTACTTACCCCATAATTTTTCTGCTGTCTTTGTTCCTTTTTTGGTATTCCTATAGTCATGACCCCCTTTGAGACTGGGACGATGTGTCCTTTTTTCTGTCTCCCTGCACGTAGCAGTACCTGATTCTGCACACTAAAGATATCTGAAAAATTTTTACAAGTTCTCTGTTAGCTGTTACCTATGCAGTGTCGCCTTGCCCACCCCACCTTCTCTCCTACAGCTTCCCCTACCATCTTAGGCTCACAATTCTCTAAGAATGTTAGCCCCTCTTCATGCATCCGTGCTTGGCACATATTCTTTCTTCCTTTCCTATTCCACTGGATAAACTCCTATTCATCTTTTTAAACTCCAATTCAATTATCTTCTTTGCCAAGTTTTCCCTAGTATCTCCAGCCGTGAGTTGCTCCTTCCTAAAAATTTTGTATTCTGCACGTAACGTATTATTGCAACCCATTTTCACAAAACTAGGAGCTCTATCATGTATGAGCCTCAATTTATGTGTCTTCTAGTGCCTGGCACACAGTAGGAACTCAATATAGGAATGATGTTGAATTAAAGTATCAATTAATTGGAGTTTTTTTGGGAGGGGGCATTTTGGGGAAGCAAGATGGAGTTGTTCAGTCATAATTTTAGCTTGCACATTTGGTGGGGAGAGAGCTAGAATCGACTGGATTGCAATCAGAATCTCAGAACTCATAGAGACACCAAACTTTACCTTTGCACCACTATTCCCACCAAGGGATCATCTCCATGACTAGATCAATATGGTGGCCTGAATGAATCTGTACTAATTCATTCACTTCCTTTCCTTCATAGATCCCTTCTTACCCACTCCCAACTTTGTTTTGATACTAGGAAAGCATTTACAAAAAAAATAAAAATTTCAGTAATTTAAAAAAATTGACAACATCCTCAAATATAGTTGCCTTTAATCAATACTGTGGTCTTTCTAAGGAAAGCTTTTTTATAAACAATGAAAACATTCACTTTTTCATACTTAAACTGAGTTTTGGTTAACACTTCCATACCATATTTCTGGAATACTATAGTACAGATATTTGTACTGTAGTACAGAACCATTTGTACTATTGTGCAGATATTCCATTTGATATTCCAATTTTATTTTTTAAAATTTACGTATTTTAATTTTGTTTTTGACAGGCTCTGTCAGAAGCGAAAAGATATCTAATTAGGATCCAAGAAGTAGCCCAACTTCACTGCTGTGATGAGGAAATAAGTTTCTCTTTAAGGTAAACAATAATTAACTGCTCGAAAGGCTGTGCACTCCTTACCAAAAGGTGACTCTCTTACTGGGCTTGTATTCCTGGCATTCAGCACAATCTCTAACATACTGTATGTTTATGATAAATCTTCGCATGGAACTGAAAAGTTCATAGATTCCTTTGAGATAGTGTAAGGTACTTTATCATCATACTCCAGGCAGCTATTGGGTAAGAATGAAAGAAAATAAATTGTCCCTGCTGGGACTACAAACTCCAGAAACAGGAATTCTGAAGGTTGGTGACATTTAAGTAAGATCCAAGTGATTTCATACCAAGGATCTGCTCAACTATAAGAAACAGAGGACCAATTTATTATTATACTCAGATAGTTCTTTTTCTTTTCTTTCTTTTCTTTTTTTTTTTGAGACAGAGTCTCACTCTGTCGCCCTGAGTAGACTGCTGTAGTGTCACAGCTCACAGCAATCTCTAACTCTTGGGTTTAAGCAATTCTCTTGCCTCAGTCTCCCAAGCAGCTGGGACTACAGATGCCCGCCACAACGCCCGGCTATTTTTTGGTTGTAGTTCTCATTGTTGTTTGGCAGACCCGGGCTGGATTCAAACCTGCCAGCTCCAGTGCATGCGGCTGGCACCCTAGCCACTGAGCTATAGGCACCGAGCTTATACTCAAATAGTTCTTAAGGTCAGTATTAAAAATGACCTCATGATGTCTAGTTTGCACAATGCTAGAGTAGTGTAAGAAGAAAAGATTTCCATAAATTAGCATCTTTTTCTCCTTTGGAACAAGGATGGGCAAACTTTTCTCTAAAGATTCAGAGACAGTAAATATTTCAGGTTTTACTGGCCACATGATCTCTGTAGCAACTACTTAACTCTTGGAGCACAAAAGCAGTTACGTAAACAATACATAACAAATAATACACTACTCATAAACAGTACAATACATAAATGAACAAGCATGGCAGCATTCCAATAAAACGTTATTTATGAAGACAGGTGGTTGGCCATAGTTGGCTGATCTTTGCTTTAAAAAAATGTCAAGCTGTTTTCAGTACTAATGGCAAGGATGATGATGACTCAACAAATATCAGCCAAAAGGAGGGGGAATGAACTCCTTTAATTTGTCCAACTCTAATAAAGGTTTTAATAAAAGTTGATTTGCTATTTCAGTAAATGTTTCCCAAAGGCACAGGGAAGTAGGGCAGGTAGAACAAATCAGTCCCCTCACCTCCATCTTCACAGGGATGGGATCTTAAATGAAAACCAAATCACACAACTGTGTTACATTTCCCAAGGTCAAGGCATTTTTATTTTCTTTGGTTTTGTTTTTGGTTAATAACAAAGACGTGAAATGGTTGAAGGAAACTAGCTATGAAGCCAGCAATTTCAGACACATTGGTGTGGTAGGAAACATGCTAGGGGTTGTCCCAGATTTTAGACATTCATCACTTTAACTTCACGTGTTCCTTTTTGAGCGCCTTCCTTTCTTTATGCCAGTGCGAGTTTTTATATCGATTTTTTCTCTCTGTAGAATTTCTTTTAACATTTCTTAATGTTCTCCTGAGGTGTACCGACAATAAATTTTCTAAATTTTTGTCTGACAAATTCTTTATTGCTCCCTCATGTTTGAAAGGAAATTTGGTTGGTGTGTTTTTCTTTCACCACTTTTAATTATTTCGTTCCATTCTCTCCTTGCTTGCATGGTTTATAAGACAAGCCCAATGTCATTCTTATCCTTGTTCCTTTATAGGTAAGTGAGGGCTTCTTTATCTTCTGAATTCTTTTTAAAAATTTCTCTGACTTTGATTCTATGTAGTTTCAATGTACAATGCCTCAGTGTAGATTGTTTGGTATATATATTGCTTAGTGGTCTCTGTGCTTCCTGAAGCTGTGGTCTGCTGTCAATTTTTTTTTTTTTTTTTTTTAGCTTTTATAAAGAATTTTGTTGTTGCTGTTGTCAAGACAGGGTCTTACTCTGTTGCCCTGATTAGAGTGCAGTGGTGTCATCATAGCTTATAGCAACCTCAAACTCCTGGGCTCAAGTGATGCTCCTGCCTCAGCCACCCAAGTCTTTGGGAATACAGATGTCTGCCACGATGGCAGCCTAATTTTTCTAGTTTTAGTAGAGACAGGGTCTCACTCTTGCTCAGGCTGGTCTCAAACTGAGCTCAAGCGATCCTCCCATCTCGGCCTCCCAGAGTGCTAGGATTATAGGCATGAGCCACCGCTAGTGTTCTTTTAATTGTGATTTTTTCATAAATGCAAATAAGGCAATTATTTAGAATAAGAGATCTCTCTATATATTTACTTTTTAAATTGAGGAGGATTTAATTTAAAGGATCCATTTTTAGCCTTCACATTTTTAAACATGTACTTATTTTAAAGTGACTCCAGATGTGATCCAAAGATTCCCTCATTCTTCTAGAAATCAGCTAAGGTAGCAACAAAACTTGAGACAACAAAAGACTCTCATGAAAGGGAACTTTAATGAACAATACAGAAAGAGGAACGAGGGAAAACACTATTTCTGGGAGGGAAAGGAGTCACATAAATACCTATCAAAACAAAAGGCCTTCTAAATTAAATGAAACCAGTGGGGCCACATCTATGGTGCATCTTAGAATGGGTACAGGCGATCGCACTAACGTACACAGCTATGATTTAACAATTAAAAAAAAAAAAAACCAATACAATGGAATAAACATTTAAACATGTGAAAAAAAAAAAGAGCTCATGAAAAACAAAAAAAATAAATGAAACCAAAAATTCAAGAGTATAACTCAGACATATTCCCTATTCTCTGTCCAGTTGGGAATAATAAAACAAGACTCTTCTATAACACAGGGAAAGCCAACCAAGACACATGAAGAAGCCACAGTGCCTCCAGAGGGGCCAACAATTGGGAGAAGGAAGAGGGGCATTGTGTGTGCTTTGAATACTCAGGACATCTTCAATTTCCAGAAACTGCTTCTCCATTATAAACAGGTCCAGCTACCTTGGGTCAACAACGTCCCACCAGCAGGGATGGCACCAGAGATGGCTAAAAGTCCAAGAAAACTGAGCAGTACTAGGCACATTTCTAAGTCTTGCCCACTGGTGAGAGGCTGCAGAATTATGGGCAAGTGCCCACAGGGGCTATCCCAGGCAGGACCCCATTTTTTACAGCCTTACCAGGTTCACTGCCTGCTGCTCAAGAGGAAGACAATACACTGAGATAGCCAGGGTTACAGCAGAGAAAGAGTTTAATATTACACGTGCCATGCAAGGAGGTGGGAGGACGTTCTCACATCCATCTCCATAATTTTGAAAAAATTTCAGCCACTATTAATTCAAATGTTTCTTCTGTTCCTTCCTTTGTCTTCTTCTTCTAGTATTCCCATTACATGTATATTTGCTTTTTCTAACTGTCACCATCGCTTGAATAGTCTGGTTCCCCCTCACCCCTCCACCTGGTCCTTTTCCTCTCTGCTCTTCCATTTGGGGAGTTTTATTGCTGTACCTTCAAGCTTGCTCATTCTTTCTTTGGCTGTGTCTAGTCTCTTGATGGGCAAGGCATTCTTCATTTCTATTACGATATTTTCTATTTCTAGAATTTCCTTTTACTTCTTAAGAGCTTCTCTCTGCTTATGTTACCTATCTGTTCTTGCAAGTTGTCCACTACTTCCATTAGAGCCCATGATACACTAATCACAGTTATTTTAAATTCCTAATCTGATAATTCCAAACTCTCTTCCATAGCTGAGGCTGGTACTGTTGCTTGCTCTGTCTTTTCAGTCTGGATTTTTTGACTCTTACTATACTGTAATTTTTTTTTTGTTGAAAGCCAGACATAACGTATTAGGTACTACATTAAAGTTATCAAGCTAAAAGGCCTTAACCATTAGGTTTTATATTCATGTGACTAGGAGTCAGATTTGTGTTTATGTTAGCAACCAGATTTGTTCTGCCTGCCACAGCAAGCCAATTACTGTGGCAATGGGCTTTGCAGGTGAGAAAAGATTTTATTCACAAGGCCACTCTGTGAGAAGACAGGAGAACAAATCTCAAATACGCCTCCCCAAAATAGGGCTTGGGGGTTCTTATGAGGTCATCTAAAGTATGGGGGGAAAGTGAGTGGCTGGCTCAGCGCCTGAAGCTCAGTGGTTAGGGCGCCAGCCACATATACTGGAGCTAGCTGGTTCGAATCCAGCTCCCACATGCTAAACAATGACAACTACAACCAAAAAATAGCCGGGTGTTGTGGTGGGTGCCTGCAGTCTCAGCTACTTGGGAGGCTGAGGCAAGAGAATTGCTTAAGCCCAAGAGTTTGAGGTTGCTGTGAGCTGTGCCTCTACGGCACTCTACCCAGGGTGACTGTCAAAAAAAAAAAAAGTGTCTGGTAAAGGTGAGGTAATCAGGGTTTCTACTCAAGTGTAATCAAGCTACATGTCTCTACACAGGATGTAAGTGCAGAAAATGGCAGCATTAGCATGATCTGGAGGTAGAGGCTTTTTTGGCTTTACTGTCAAGAGGTCACTCTTCTGGCACCCGTGCAGACCCAGCTGAAGGATCAGTGGTCTCAACAGGACTGAACTGGACATGAGTTACCCCCTAGTTCCTGAAATGAACTAAGCACCTGTTACTATGACTCACTGTTAAAAGATGTTATCCACAAGGAAGCTGGTTATGTGTGATCTGACTTGCCAGTGGGAGTTTTAAGATCAACTAGAAGGCAGGTTAAGTTTGGAGGTCTTAATCACATTAGCTCTTATGTTTTATTTACTGCTTTCTGTAAAGCAGTGTCAGAGCTACAGGTTTCTCTCATGTCCTTGCTTTTGTCTTCCGTATGGTCTTTAGGCTTCCCTAGTGATCTCTTCTTGGTGTCTGAGCTGTGTCCTTCTTTCTGCTGTAATTCCACTGTATCATACAGTAGTCTCATCGTTTTCATAGTATAGATATGTGAGGGGAGGGGAAACATTCTGGTATCAGTTTGCAGCCTTTTAATGAACCTGTTGCTTCTGAGCTGTCATCTTCCTTAGTGCGTCTCAAGGCTAGGGATGGCTGGAGTTATCATCGTCCTTCTCTTAGCCTCTGGGAAAGCCCAAGTTGGTTAAGTTCTGGTAAAAGTTTCCCTTGAGGGCTCTCTGTTAAGAAGAACCGAAGTTTCTGGGCATATTTCAAAATGCCAATCCCCAAATCCCTTACTGGGAGGAATCAGGAAGTTTGCTCAGCTCTTCACGTAATGACTGGGTTCCTGGAGGTAAAACACACCACTATGGGGACCCCAGGTCTTAACTGCTTAAACCACTCAATCTCCAGCAAGTAGTCAATTACCCTGTATTTCTCTGTCACGCTGGCTCCAATGTAAGTTTTCGTTTCTGATAAGTTGTGATTCTCTGTGTCTTTCTCTCCAGATTGGGGGGGTTTAGCCTGTGACCTCAATTCTCTGACAGATGTGAGAAAAGTTGTTGATTCTGAATTTCTCGGCTTTTTTTGTTGTGAGGATGGTATTGACAACTTCCAAGCTCTATATGTTAAATGGGAGCTGGACGTTTCAGTTAAGAAAATTTAGACTTGTGTTCAGTATCTGAAAAACTGAGTATTTTGAGGACAACACAAAAATATTTTGCATTCTTTTTATGAGGTAGATTTATGTTACCTCATAAGGTGTTAAGGAAAGAAATATGTGTGAAATATGTGCAAACTTATCAGGTCCAGAAAAGGACATTGAGTGTGGAGCTTCAGTCAGCCCTGAAGCACCCCATGGGTGCACCCCAATCTTGCATCTGTGCTGGGGGGCACCTGCGTAAAGGTGTTTTGTTCCTGAGTAGCTGTCTCACCCAAGATTTTGAAGCTCCTGGAATCTGTGATATGAAGAACAATGTATAACTAATCAATACCTTGTTATTTAAATGCAGATTATTGGTAAACCCAGGAACTGTCTTTTCCAAAAACCTGGCTTCTCTCAAGTAGCTGGAACCACAGGCACATGCCAGTGTATTCAGCTATTTTTATTTTATTTTATTATTTTAGACAGAGTTTTGCTATGTTGCCCTTGGTAGAGTGCTGTGGCATCACAGCTCACAGCAACCTCTAACTCTTGGACTTAAGCGATTCTCTTGCCTTGGCCTCCCAAGTAGCTGGGACTACAGGTGTCTGCCACAACACCGGCTATTTTTTGTTGTTGTTGTCATTGTTGTTTAGCAGATCCCAGATAGGTTCGAACCCGCCAGCCCCAGTGCATGTGGCTGGAGCCCTAACCACTGAGCTAAGGGCACTAAGCTAGCTATTTATAATTTTTCTTTCTTTCTTTTATTTATTTATTTTTTTATTGAGGCAGAGTCTCACTTTGTGACCCTTGGTAGAGTGCTGTGGCATCACAGTTCACAGTAACTTCCAACTCTTGGGCTTAAGCAATTCTCTTGCTTCAACCTCCCAAGTAGGTGGGAACACAGGTGCCTGCCACAACACCTAGCTTTTTTTTTTTTTTTTTGGTAGAGATGGGGGTCTCATGCTGGCTCAGGCTGGTCTCCAACCTCTGAGCTCAGGGCAATCCACCCATCTCAGCCTCCCAGAGTGCTAGGATTACAGGGGTGAGCCACCACACCCGGCCAAACCAGCTATTTTAAAAATGTTTTATAGAGACAGGGTCTCACTATTACCCCAGCTGGTCTCAAACTCTTGGCCTCCAATGATCCCTCTTCCTCCACCACCTAAAGTGCTAAGATTACAGTTCTTCTTTTCCTTTAGAAATCCACTTGTAACTGCTGCTAGTTGAGTGTATATTCAGGGCAACGGGAATTATGCTGCTGGGTTGCAGTTCTTATGATTGGCCCAAAAAATCTCTTATACTGATTTTGCCTCAGCTTCTTCCTTTTAAGTAAATAGTACTTTCCCAGTGATTCCATTTGACAACAAATACAAATGTAATTTCACATTCCCATTAATATTTGAAATTAAGTTAAGTGCTAATAGGCTCATATTCCAAATGGTATCAATCAATATTTTCAATAATATCAGTATTTTCTGTCATTTTAGAACATCACATAAAACCCAAGAAATGCCATTCCTATGATTTCTGTCAGGAAATATATTCTGCTTGTATTTGTAATTTGGTGCTGACTCATGTGAGTGTAAGGCCTCATGGTGTATCATGTTTTAACTGCTCTCATTTGACATATTATAATTGTATGGTGAGGCAGGTGGGAGAGGAATCTGGCTCAAGTTGTATGAGGTCACAGAACTAGTCAGAGCTAGTCTGGAATTCAGAGCCAGGACTCAGTGCAGGGGCAGTGCTGTTCCCCCCAAGTAGACCGGCAGTTGGAAAGATGAATCAAGCCCTTCTCATAATAAACTCACTAATACAGCAGCAATACTGAACACATAATTAGTAAACAAGAGCTATGACACAGAACAAGTTAAGTGTTTGCATTCTAAATTAAAAACTTTAGGAGAAGTGATAATGTCATTTTAACAGCCAGCAAATTCAGAGGACATTTGTTTGTGGACACAGACCAGAATTTTGGGTATGTTAACCTTTTATAATACATTATGTACTTGAACTTAATTGTATTATTGTCTTTTCAGAAATATTGATTTTCCTTTATGGGGTCTGGCCAAAGGCACAGAAATGGAGCTCTCTCTAGGGCTTGTGACTGGCCCCATGGCCTTGATCACCAATAGGTGCCCTCCCCTTCCCAGACCCAGAGTCCCCTGAGGGAAGAACTTATTTCACAGCTGAAGAGTGAATCTATTCTTTCCTCTTAGCTTTTTCCAAAGCTAAGAGGAAAGAGTACCCATGTACCAATCACTGGGGAAAGGGTACCCAGACTTCTCAGGGACACTAGACTCTGGTTCAGAATTGACTCTTCTCCTGGGGCCCTCAGAAACCACTGTGATCCACCAGAATGTGGATGTCCAGACACAGGTGATTAACAGTTTTGGCTCAAGTCAGCATATGGAGGAGCTGATGGCCTGCTGTTGTCTGTCCATCCCAAAGTTTCTATCCTCAAAACTTCTTTTAAAGTTTAAGATGTTTATGAAAGTTGGGTACTTTGTGCCTGTGTCTTTTGAGCTGGTTGTTGTATTTAACAAAAACACTTCTAGGATGGAGTTAAAGAATTTCTGTTATAGTAGCTGTGTTCCATTACGCTGAGTCATTGAACCTATATGTAAATAAGCAAAGAAAATCTATTCAAGTTCAAGGAAAAAACCACTCTTAGAGATGGCTCTGAGTGTGAGCAGAGGCAGTTTTCTGAAACACTAGTAGAACCAACTTCAGCTGCTCTATTCCATCAATAATAAAGGTGAAATCACAGTTGGGCTCCCTTATCTGTGGGCTCTACATCCCTGGATTCAGACAACCAAGGATCAAAAACATTAAAAAAAATTAAAATGTAACAATAAAAATATAAATAAAAACCAATACAGCATAACCATTTATATAGCATTTACATTGTATTAAGTATTGTAAGTAATCTAGACGTGATTTAAAGTATATGGGAGGTTATACACAGGCTATATTTAAATTCTATACCATTTTATATTAGACTTGAGTATCCTTGGGTTTTGGTATCCAGAGGAGGTCCTGGGACCAAATCCCCATGGACGCTGAAGGCTAACTGTATTTGCTTTTGAATATTTAGAGAAACTGTTAAATTTCTTAAAAAGCTACTGGTGTTTTATATCTGTGGATGAAAATTGTTGGAGAGACCTAAAAGTACTACTTAGCAATTCAAAAGAACAAATCGAAGTTATATCAGTTAGCATGAAAAGACTGCCTTTGCTAAGGGAGGAAAAGAGGGAAAAGGTGGGGATCTGCATTTCTGTAAAGTAATGGCATCCCCCCTGGAAAGAGACATGTGTGCATGTGTGCGACCACCTGAGCAAGTACAAAGTGAAAGGGTGTATGCCGGGTTGAGAACTTGGGTGACCTCAGCGAGGACAGGAGTGAGCCCAGCCAAGTGGAAAAGCAGAGAGAAAAGAGAACACTGAATGAAAGCCAAGAGTGTGGGCTATTGTCACTGAAACACTTGGTAATGCTTTATGTGCTATACTAACAACTTAACAATTAAACAAAAATGGTGAAGATGAAAAACTAAGAGATTGCCCTAAATAAGCATAAATACTCTGAAGAGTAGCTTTCTGAGAATTTCTTGATGCTTCTAAGAGAAAAAAAATTATCTTCTATTAAAATATTTAGCTTTCTTCACTTAGCCATTTGAGGGTGACAGTGGGACTGGGTCCCCTCAGCTCCTCCCTGTGTATCCCCTGGGCTGCTGGAGTACTCACACAGGACAGATAACCTACACTGGACTCCAGGGAGACTGGCCAGACACAGTGACCAGGCTCCAGCAATCTAACAGCAGAAAGAATAGCAGATAGGAGGTTAAAAACATAAATATTTGCTCTGTGACAAATATGCCTACAGCTGAGCACAGTAGCAACCTCAGTGAGAATGAAGAACTATTAATATTTGATTTTTACGTTTTCATACTGATTAAGTACATTAAGTTACCTGTCAATGTCTTTTCAATCAAAAGTAAACATTTTTATATTTACTTCTACTTAGCAGTGTACTGCTTCCCCCACCCCCACTTTTTTCTACTTAAGACATCTCGTCACACTGATTCTTGTGCTTTTCTCCACTCTAAACTGTTACCCTTAAAGATGAAACAAAACAAAAATTTTTTCAGATTGCCCCAATACAGCAAAACACCAAACTCAACAAAAGTTTAACACCATAGCTGTAATGTAATTCATTTCATAAAGGAGGTAAAGTTCAATGTCCATTTTTCCCACAATGGTTACACAATACTTGTCCAATGGACAAGGTCAAATCCACTCCACCGGAAACCTTAATGCCCCACAGTACTGGACTAAGACAGAGAAGGGACTAATCACATCAGGAGGAATATTATATTGAGAACTGCCAACAAGCTACTCAAAAGGTCTGTAGTGGGGTAAAAGCCTTGACTATTGGCTAATCAGTTTTTCTTTTCTTTTTTTTTTTTTGAGACAGAGCCTCAAGTTGTCACCCTTGGCAGAGTGCCGTGGCATCACAGCTCACAGCAACCTCCAACTCCTGGGCTCAAGCGATTCTCCTGCCTCCGCCTCCCAAGTAGCTGGGATTATAGGCACCTGCCACAAATTTTTTTTTTTTTTTTTTTTTTGGTTGCAGCCATCATTTTTGTTAGGCAGGCCCAGGCTGGATTTGAACCCGTCAGCCAGGTGTATGTGGCTGGCACCTTAGCCACTTGAGCCATAGGCGCTGAGCCCAGTTTCTTTCGTTCCTTTTTTTTTTTTTTTTTTTTTTTTTTTGAGACAGTCTCACTATGTTACCCTTGGTAGAGTGCAGTGGCGTTATAGATCACAGCGACCTCTATCTCTCAGGCTTAAGCTATTCTCTTGCCTCAGTGTCCCAAGTAGCTGGGCACCTGCCCACAACGCCCAGCTATTTTTTGTTGCATTGGTCATGTTTATATAGCTGGCCTGTGTTGGAACCCGCCACCCTCAGTGTATGTGGTTGGCAACTGTAACCACTGTGCTAAGGGCACTGAGCCTGCTACTCAGTTTCAAAATAGTTAACTCTTTAAGAAAGCACTCATGTACCTATGTTATTAAAGCCGTCTCTTCTCCATTTTAACCCAGGCTCTATGAACATATCCGTGACCTCAGCCTTTTCCTCTTCAATGATGCATTGCTTGTTTCTAGTCAGGACACATCTCTGACTCCATTTGAAAGGACTTCAAAAACCACCTACCAGTTCATTGCTTCAGTGGCCCTTCATAGGATATTTGTAGAAGATATTCCAGATTCCAAGTGTATGTATTCTTTTCCTTCTAAGAGACAAATACTACAGTTATATTACATAAAGCTCATTAACAGAAGAGTAGGAAAAGGATGAGAATTATAATTTACCAGTTTGCAAGTAATTCTCAAATACTAGAATTTCATGAAATAATGCAAACTTCTACCTGCCTCTGAAATAGCAAATTTATGAGTACTGGCATTGTCAGACATGTACCCTAAATATTAGGAAGGCAACTTTCAAAAATCAGAAAGAAAGGCAAGACCCCACATTATCATGAGTTCTTGGAAGAAGTCTGACTTGAAAGCTGGAGCTCCTAACCACTATTCTATACTGTCTAACGATACTGTAGTTTTAAAGCATATTTTAGATATTTATCTATTACTTTTCCATTCTACTAGGTTTAAGTGATTATTATAGATTTGACTGTATCTTTTTTTCCTTCAGTTTGTATTTAAGTTGGGAGGTTTTTAAAAAATAATCTATTTGCAAAGAATGCTTAGTAAAAACATTTCATTCACAGTAACTGCAAAAATCCTACTTCAAAGTATCGTACCTACTTTTAGTTACTATCTTATACTCTATTTCCTAAACTTAAAAGGATCAATACCTCTTTCCTATTTTTCTGTTAGGCCTGAAATCTGAATGTAGTATCTCTCATTATTCGTATTTTTCACTGTATGTAAGGACAGGATTTAAGGTTAAAGCATGAACAAAGACATCAGAGAAGCAAGCAACTTAAATAAAAGGGTTGTTTCCCAGTGGTGTCAGCCCATTCTAAGTCTGAGCCCAAGAAAAATGAGCGCCAAGTATGGAAGTAAGTACAGTATTTCTGCCCAGAAGACAAACTCAAGTGAAATGAGTTAGTTTACCTATAACCACTGGATGTGGTTAGTGTACAGAAAACATGTCTCCTTAAGGGCCACTCACCATGATTATCAGCTGTGCCTTTCTGTCAGAACACTGCTACGTAACCTGATAGATAGTGGGTACTGAGCCAGGTACTGCTTAATTCTGCCACTGGACATCTCATCCTGATGTTGTCTAGTTCTCAGCATCTCACCCAAAATAACTATCAGTAAAGACTGTTATTGATTCCTGTTCCTCTGGAGTAGCTGAAACAAGGAATTAAAGAATATTATATCATCTATCATTTAGTCTTTAAATAAATAACTGTAATTACAATAAATATAAAAGCAGTATTTCAGTTATTTGTTCAATGATTTTAAGATATTATATTCGACACTGCTTTTGTATTTGGTTTCACTCTTTTTAAACTTCAAGAATTCTTAAATATTACTTAACTTTTGCATTTTAAAATATTTTCCTCTTTTGACTGTTACCTGCCAAGATTATTAATTAGTTACCCCAAATGCTTTTACAGATGTCAAGAATGCATTTATTCTTCAAGGTCCAAAACATGAATGGATTTGTGCTACAGAGGCAGAGCAAGACAAATTCTTATGGTTGTCAGCACTCCAAAATGCAATCAAAAGTAGTATGGAGAAGTGACACCAAACTTAAAGGAAACATTAGGAGTGCCAAGTCTCCCTGTTCCAGGATATGCAGTAAGAAATTATTGGTCATGGATGATGAGTGGACAACTGGGACAACCTATAAGCTCCTTCCAACTTTAAAACTTTATCATATGCTCACTTATGTAGAATACATTGTAAAAACAATCTGAGTCCAAAATTTTAAATCAGTTCTTTTGATAGTTTTATCTCATGGATATTAGACTGATGTGACTTACGTAATGAAACCTAAGACAGAGCAAGCATATTGTATAAAGTTTTGTTTTACAACCTAATAAAAAATAAAAGCAGAATTTAGTATTTTTTTTTAAATGACAAGCCTAGAAAAGTATTCTGTTAATTATTTACCAATCATCTTTAATGATAATAAAATAATTATTAAATACAAATATGTGTAAGAGCTTGGTGGTGCCCATAGCTCAGCAGTTAGAGTGCTGGCCATATACACCAGGGCTGGCAGGTTCGAACCCGGCCTGGGCCTGCCAAACACCAATGACAACTTCAACAAAAAAACAGCAGGGCGTTGTGGTAGGTACCTGTAGTCCCAGCTACTCGGGAGGCCGAGGCAAGAGAATTGCTTAAGCCCAAGAGTTGGAGGTTGCTGTGAGCTGTGACACCATAGCACTTTACCAAGGGTGACATAGAGAGACTCTGCCTCAAAAAAAAAAAGTGTAAGAAACACAAATGGCACTATATAGGATATAGAGTTTGTGTGCAATTTACTATGTTAAACTATTTTAAATTACACACAAACTTTATGTCCACCCTGTATATTCTTAACATAGACCACTACAAAGTACTAAAAGTTTTTTTGTAATTTTAAGTGGGTTTTTTTTTTTTTTGGGGGGGGGGAGTAGCAAAAATAAATTCTTACATCTTCCAAAAAAGCAGCGCTAAAAATATTTGTGAGGTTGTTAAATTAGAAAGCAACTGAAAAAAAGCAATGTTTAAAGAACAAAAATAAATGGAAACCTATCAAAACTGGCTGAGTAATAATTTAAAAAAGACAGCTCTGTTTAAAATAAAGAAATAGCAAAATAGGTGCTGAGTAGATTCCTGGGCCTTTAAAAGTTTCATTTGGTTATTTAATAAATTGAAGCTATAGTTAGCCATTTGGACATTTTAGCTGCTATGTACAAAAGTTTTATCAGTATTGAAAGCTTTAGGCTGTCATTTCCTTTCTGCTTCATGCTCTCATTTAAGGTAATGCAATTGACTGGTTCAATCTAAGACCGTGAACCCAAGCTATTTAAATATTTTCTTCGTTTAGCAATGGAAACACAAATTCCTTCTAATCTTACTTTTTTAAAATTCAAAATAATATTTTAAAATACAAATTCCTAATTCTTAAACATTTAAATTGTTTTTGAAAATGTACAAAAATTAAAGTGCTAAGTTTTATCAGTGTAAAATCACACTTAGGATTCTAAGATATATCCATGTAGTTTAACATCTATGATCCTATAAACAGAATACATCTTAACAGGAATATGTGCTGTTAGTTAGCAATGAATACAAATTTACAAACATGATCAAAATGTACATATCATGTAAAACAAATTCTGAAATGGTATATTATATTGAGGAGGGCACACTCCAGAAAACTCTCTGTTAAATAGGAAAAATCTGTCTTCTATCTGCACCAAAAAAAAAAAAAAAAAAAAAAAAGTGACAAGAAAGCTGAAGATAAATTAGAAATCATAAGAAATTTTCATTTATTCTGTGAATAGTGATATCCTCAGAAGTTTTTAAACACGTTACTTGAAAATAATCTCTGTAGATTAACAGAGTTAATGGAGAGTTAAGTGCACAAATCACGCAAAAGTGATTTTCCAAGTAGACAGTTCTTATGTAGGAGACTCATACTTTCCCTTTACCATGAGGGGCAATTAAGAAAGCCCTATCTTCTTAGCTACTTCATAAGTTTATATGACTGCTGCTGAATTAAAATTTCCCACAAAATAATTCTAAGTCACTGATGAAGCTGATCAAATATTCACAAAGAAAATATAAAATCTGATAAGTTTTATTATTTGTCACAGTTGCCATATAAAAGAGATCTCAAAGTACCAAGTGACTCCTAAACAATACTGATTACTGCAGAGAGGAAGACTTTCCTAATAAATTAGCTTACAGTGAAAACAGCCTTATCCAATATTGTTCTTTAAAACCAAAAACTAAATAGGAAACTCATTTTAAAGATGTTTACAGAACAGATACAGATGCTTTATGCAAAAATATTAAACCTAAAAAGAGGACAAACATGTTTCCTAAAATATGTTTCCTTTTTGCAAAGATTTCTTAGTCTGTGGCTTGAGATGTAAATGCAATGCCCATTCTGTACATCAAATCAGTGTGTAGTTTTGGCCATATAAATTTAATTGACCTATGTACTCCCGATGCAACAAACACACTATACCCTCCAGAAAAAGTCATCCTGACCCTTTTATTGTTGAAATTAAAAAATAAAAGATACTTAAATACAATGATGAACATATAGGGGCAAAACAGAATCATAAAATTTCATGTTGAATTAAGCAGTCAGCTGAATGTTTGGGTCTCCAAACTGGTTTTGAACCAAAAATCACTTAAAAATGGTTGTGTTCACAGTTAACGGCAATTGGCTTATAGGTGAGAGAATGGTCTAAGTTGTTCCAGTTGAACTTCCAGGGAAATTCTCTCCTCAAGAACATCCTGAAAAAGATGCAAAGACCAAGTTGTGTTTCGAAAGTATATTAAAATGAAGATACATATAAGAACAGCTCCACTTCAAGAAAACAAGTTACATTTATCAAGACTAAGGAAAAGCTATTTCTATTTTTAAAAGTATACTTCACTTTAGATTTCTTTATGTATTTATAATATTGAAATATGATCCTAGTAACTTAAATCTTTTTCTTATTACAGGAATTCAGGTACTAAAATATTTTTCTCTAATTATTAGAAAAACAACATTTGCAACAATGTGTATCAATGCATGAATTGTGCATAAGCTTGCCCCTGAATTAACTGTAGATAAACTGTTAACATAGATTCTTTCCCCTGGTGATGACATCTAGTTATATTAACTCCTGGATCTCATTTTGAGTTCTGGCTTCCCAAAGGATAAATTAGTTTTGCATTTGTAATTTTTAACCACTGCTGGTTCTGGGCAGTCTTTTCAGACAGCCATCAAATTTCCGACCTATTTATTTTCCTTTTTCTCTGTCATAAACTTGTTTTAACCAGAATTACTTCTTCATATTTGGTAACTTACTTCCTATTTTCTGTTCTCAGAGTAATGAGAAAAGTGATGTTTAAAATAGCTCCAATAGTTGGGCATGGTGGTGCATGCCTGGAGTCCCAGCAACTTGAGAGGCTAAGAAGGCAGGAGGATCACTTGAGCCCAAGAGTTTGAGGTTGCAAGTGAGCTATGATTGTGCACCACTGCACCCTGGCCTGGGCAACAGAGCAAGACTCTGTCTTAAAAGATATAAATAAATGAAAAATATAAACAAATAGATATAAAATAGCTCCTGTATATTTTTTTTTTTTAGTTCTTCAGAAAAACATACATGAACAACATTTTCATATTCAAAGTATGATACTAGACAAGCTTGTCCTTATGTTTTGCATTCTTCCTTTGCAGTGGGCTCAATTCATAATCCTACAACTATAAATGTCTTCTCCTTTGATCGAATAGTTCTACAGAAATAATGCAGTTAATTCAACAGACACGCTGAGTTTTAGAGAAAGAGACAAGATGGCCATAAGTTTAACTAGAAAAGTCCCAGTTTACACCTAACATCTTGGCCTAAATACAGGGTGGACATAAAATATGTGTACAATTTAAAATAGTTGTATCTTTAAATCGCACACAAATTTTATGTCCACCCTGTATTAATACAACCCTTTTCCTTTTCTCTCAAAAGTGTCTTGGTTTGGACGATATAGTATATGGTCTTCCTAAACAAAAATGGTTATGACATACCCTAAAGGAATTAAAAGTGTCATAGATAATAATTCCAGGACAGTGTGGATAAATGCTGGATGAGAGCTATGAACCAACTCTGCATTCATTTTTCATTTCCACAGATTGTTTTCATTTGTATGGTTTACAACCTTGCTATATTCAAAGCAGCAGGGCCAACAATCTTCCACCCAGCACCTTCATCACCTCGAAGCTTCTTAAAATGCAGACTTCTCAGGCCCATCTTAGACCCACTAAATCAAAATCTGCATTTTAACATGAACTCAGACTACGTGTATATACATTAAGGTTTAAGAACCACTGGTTTATAAGACATAAATGCTTAAGAATGTTGATGAACTAAGTGATTCTGGAAGTAATTTTTATCTACAGGGATTCAAAGAAATCACAGTTAACAGAAAAACAACTTCATTCCTCTCAAGTATTAGATAACAATGGCACATACTATATATCAGCAACGTTTGTATTAAAGGCTGTCTGTTCTTTTCCCACGTGCAACATGATCTAAGTTGCCCCCACTCTTCCTCTTCTTTAGATCTATTTTAGTCCTTTTAATAGAATCTGAGTTTTCTTTGATAAAAGGACAAACTAACCACAATCAAATCATTTAGAAATTAAAGAGTATTAGGGAGGCATCTATGTGATCTTGGGGTACCTGAAGTCACAATATTTCTTACCTTTATGTTTCTTTATTTAAGATAAGGAACATTATAGTGATGCTTTATATGTATGTAGGACAAAGCAATCTATACCAAAATTGAGCATAAAGCATTCCTTTTAGCACTAAAAGACTGAAGGGCTCATGAAACATTTTAGGTAAACATTTGCCTTGCTACATAGAAAGTTTCATATGCACGTAAGAATCACTGGATCACTTCCAAGTTCCCCTTCAACTCTGAAGTGCCTTTAGCCTATGGAACTTCGCAAGTAAAGATTCAGAAAATGTATTACCTTTAGTTGCTGTTGCAATTCACTATTCAATCTGGCCAAAACTGTGTTGGTTTCCTTATTGCGTCTAATGGATGCCTGAATAGCCTTCTTATCTTTCCCAATAGATCTGAGATATGAAGGGAGGAAAAAGAACACAACCTTCATTTCATATCTTTACATTTTCTCCATTTTCTCCTGATTAATTTCTAAACATGAAAGCAGAGGCAGCATCTTTTTCCTCATTAGCACAACCCAATCCTACTTGCTCTGTTTCAATGGCATTGCTATAATTGTTCTTTTGTAAAGTCACCTGAGTTTCAGTTAAATAGTCTAGAGCAGACACTGGCAAATATTTTCTCTAAATGACCAGACAGTAAATATTTTAGGTTTTGCGGGTCATACACTTTCTGTTACACATTCTAATTTTTATTTCTCTTTTCGTTCTCCTTTTTACAAAAAAGTAGAAGTCATAACTAAAAGAGGCCATGGACTGAATTTGGCCCATGAACCTTAGTCTGACCACTCCTATTTACATAAACCATAATCAGAACATTAGTTTTACTCTTAACAATTTTAAAAACATCTGCTCTAGGTGTAATAAGGTGTAAAAATGGAATTGAAATTTAACTTCATAATAAAGGTGAAAAAGTAGAAATAATCTACCTACTCAGAAATAAGAAAGCTCTCAAGGAGTAGCTAAGAACCTCTGTTCAACTAAAGAACTAGTCTGACCACAATTTCTTTCAGTTTAGTATTTTTTTTATTATGTTTTTTCTTCCTGGTAATTTAATGTCCTCAGGAATAGTTTTTATTACCTAGGAATAGAAGGTTGTGATCCAAGAACAGCAGCTAAGACACCTGTCTTTTGAGTATGTTCATCAACTTCTGGCCTTAATTCATCTTCTGATTTTAATCTTCTTCGAACAGGTTTAGGCGGTGGAGCAAGAGGTGTTGTGCCTTTGCTCTATAAGACAAGAAGTCCACTAATGATAGTGTTCTTTAAAAAATACATTCATAGTTAGTTAGCACTTTACCAACACAATGGCACAATTTTTAAGCCATTTGCTCTCGAAAAATCCCAAGTCATATGTCCTACTGTAAGACAATTTATGTGTTTGTAGTAAGAGCTAACTTAAGTTACAGTAAGAAAGGATGTTTCTAGTTGACATCACTGTCATCAATGTACACACAATACAAAAAAATACTAAAATGCATCATCTTAATGAATAAAACAACTTATAAAGAGGTGGAAAGCTGGGCCCAGTGGCTCACACTCGTAATCACTCTGGGAGGCTGAGGCAGGTGGATTGCCTGAGCTCATGGGTTTGAGACCAGCCTGAGCCAGAGGAAACCCTGTCTCTAAAAATAGCCAGATGTTGTGGCAGGCACCTGTAGTGCCAGCTACTTGGGAGGCTGAGACAAGAGAATTGCTTGAGCCCAAGAGTTTGAGGTTGCTATGAGCTGTGACGCCACAGCACTCTACCAAGGGCGACACAGTCAGAGTCTTAGGAAAAAAAAGAGGTAGGCAACTCTTTAAAAAAGATGATAAAACAAAGATGCATAGTAATTATAACTCTTGAAAACCAGATACATAGTAATTATAACTCTTGAAATCTCTTTGTTGGAGATTTTTTTTTTTTTTTTTTTTGGAGACAGCATCTCAAGCTGTCACCCTGGGTAGAGTGCTGTGCTGTCACAGCTCACAGCAACCTCAAACACTTGGGCTTAAGCAATTCTGTTGCCTCGCCTCCCGAATAACTGGGACTACAGGTGCCTGCCACAACACCTGGCTATTATTTAGTTGTTGTTGCCACTGTTGTTTTAACTGGCCCAGGGGCTAGGTTTGAACCTGCCAGCCTAGGTGCATGTGGCCAGCACCCTACCCACTGAGCTAGGAGCACCACCTTTTGTTGCAGATTTTGAATCTGCCCTCCTACAAAATCAAATACAATGTTTCACTATTTACCATAACTCGACTTACTTTTTAATAAATAAAAAATAGTCAACTTCCATATCTTTGGTTAAGTGCTATTTTTAATTTGTTGTTGTGAATTCACAAAAATAAAACTGCATTTTAAAAAATCACATAACTATTCATGAAGTAAAAAATAGTGTCCAAAAAGTAGAACTTGTCAGGGTAGAAAAATATTATCACCAAAATTGTTTCCATAAGGGGAAAGTGTACTGGTAGGTGTAATTTGATATGCCTAAGACAGGTAAGTAGTGACAGACAGAAGGTGTGGAGAGATACGTGGTAAAACAATCTATAGTAAAAATATGAATGTTATAATCAAAGTGGTGAGTTTATTGATGTAAAATTGTTTCAACTTTTATGTATGTTATCATTTTTCATAATAAAATGTTGGGGGGAAATTATCCCTAAAACAGTTAGATAAAATGCTAAGAGTACAAAGTATAACAGTAACCATAGGGGGTTAATTCTTTTTCTCTATTACACTCAGACTGCAATAAAAGAAACTGAATTTGACCTATGAAGAAGTTCTGCTTCATATATGCGAAAGAATGTAGTAACTACTTCAATTTTGGAGACCCTGTAGCAGGTACTAGGATAGGTTATAGAATATCACCTTCATTAAATAAATAGACTAAATATATAAGTTAAAGGCAGTATAATGGGGTAGATGATTTCTAGTTGAACTTGTTTCTAAAAATTACCTCATATAACTTCTTATATGTACAAAATTATCAATATCATAAAAGACTTCTACATACCACATTGGCAGGAGCACTAGTAGCTGTCTTTTCTTCAATTTTACTATCTGTTTTGGCAACTCGAAGAGAACTTGCAGGATCAGAAGCTTTTTCAAGCTAGAGGTAAATACACTCACAATTAATTATATATAAATTACATATAAATATAGAATATATAACAAATTAGAGTGAAATGTTAAGAAAATATTTATTCTGATAAGATGAAGAGGAAAAAAACCCTGAAAAATGACTCTTCTCTGCTCCTGAAAGGCAGGAGGGAGGGAAAGCAACAGAGGAGAGGCGATGGGGGCAGGTGAGGGCACAGCTGCCATACTGCAGCGCCCCGTGCCCTGTGCACATTTGCACTTGCCCTCAGGCTCACCCCCCCCACCCCACCCCGACTCCCTGGGTGTGGCCCATTCTCCTAATGGGGATGGGAAAAGTTACAAGTTTGAAAAAGGAGCCAGTAGGAAATTCTCCATGTATCAGACCTGCATGAAACCTTGACCTCTATTATACCAGTCAAATAAATATGATTTTTAGGTCTGTTTCAGAGGCTTAATAGACATTGAAACCATCAGGATAGCAGTTTCAGAATTCCCCTGGGCCTTTTAAGTCCACATTTATGCTCAGGGATTTAAGTCAGGGATTCTAGAGAAGTTCTCACCAGTAGAACTACAATAGAATTTCCTGGAACATTAATTGCAAAGATTAAATTTTGACATCCGGTAGTCTTTAAGTCTGCTTCTAACTAAGACAATTTACTGTTACATAAACTGAGTGGAGCCTCTTATCACATGGAAATCTTCACCAATTCACATAATCAGATTGCTTAGCATTAAGCTGAAACCTCTGGAGCAGTGTTTTAGCCAGGACCAGGTGGGCGTGTCTTGTATTCTCACACTATAGCTACCCCTACTCTCCACCTGATTCTGATCCTTAGTAATTAGCATTGTACTGCAACCAGGTGTCAGAGGCCAATAAAAAGTTGAAAAGGGAATATAATGAATCCTCTAGACCAGGGGTTCTCAAACTGCGGCCCGCGGGCCACATGAGGCAGTGTGATTGTATTTGTTCCCGATTTGTTTTTTTTTTTACTTCAAAATAAGATATGTGCAGTGTGCATAGGAATTTGTTCAGAGTTTTTTTTTTTAAACAATAGTCCGGACCTCCAACAGTCTGAGGGACAGTGAATTGGCCCCCTGTTTAAAAAGTTTGAGGACGCCTGCTCTAGACGCAGCAGCAGAGATTTTACTCACCGATATCTCCTCTAATAATATCTACTGTGCTGACAGACAGGGTTATAAACATGATGTGGAAAGAAACTGCCAGCAGAAAATGAGCCAACCCCTTGAAAACTGACCGGCAAGACCTCTGCGTGTTTCTCGGCATCATCACCTTGTTCTTCATTTACATTTGATGCAGCAAATACTTCAAATTGGCTAAAATCTGCAAAATTTGGTTGTTCTGGTATCTGCTGAGGTGAGGTACTAGTGTGAGTTATGAGGCCATCAGCATCCACTGGGCGATGTGGAGTAGGACCAGGAGCCTGCAGAACGGTTGAGGAGAGAAGAACAAACATTTTGTGCAGTGTGCATTTCAGAGTCAACTTCTTTTTCTTTGAAAATACACCAAAAAGATGCTCTGTTTCATTATCTGTAAATTGATGGATATGTACAACAGTAATAGTTGGCTCTAAATCAATGTTTAAACCAGGGGGCCTCAAACTGCGGCCCACGAGCCACAGGAGGTGGTGTGATTGTATTTGCTCCCATTTTGTTTTTTTACTTCAAAATAAGATATGTGCAGTGTGCACAGGAATTTGTTCATAGTCTTTTTTTTTTTTTTAAAAACTATAGTCCGGCCCTCAAATGGTCTGAGGGACAGTGAATTGGCCCCCTGTTTAAAAAGTTTGAGGACGCCTGGAACTTTTAAGTGAAAAGCTAAAGACACTCAAAAAATTTAAGATAAAACCTCTAACAGAAAGATACTTCTCCAATATTTTTTAATGCAAAGAAAGTACACTGGAGAAGCGGGGAGAGTCTGGCCCTACCCCAATTCTCCACTTGCATGTATTTTTTTTTTTTTTCTGAATTAATAAGTTATTTTTTTTTAATGTTTCACTATGTTTCTTAAAAAGGTTATTTTTAAAGCATGAAAACCACTGTTCTATTTTCCCAACATGGCAAGCACACTTCCCTTCTACTCCTTTGCCAGACCAATGCTGTTAAAATCTTGAGTCTAAAAATACGTTTTCTACTTCGTGCCAGGTGCTATGGATACATACTGAACAAAACAAAAAAAGGCCCAGTACAGGACAGGAGATTAGACATTTTGTGACAAAAGAAGTAAAGGATACTAAAGAAATAAAGCTGCAGTCTCTTCCCTGTAAAACTTCTGCATCTCCTCTAAGAACTCCACCCTTCTTACTAAGATATGGGAGAAGCTCTAGCCTTCTCCCTCCCTCTCCAGTTTCATTTCCCATAATCCCACTTATGTACTTCAGACACACTGACCTATCTCCTTTTCCTGAGGATTATGGCAGGCTTAACACACATCCCCATGGCTTTTTGGATACCATACCTTCTGTTTGGAATGCCTTCTCCTCAATAAATACCACTTTATCTTTCAAGACCCTGATTAAGCCTTGCTTCCTTCATTTTACTTACACCTTCTCAAAGTGATCCTTATCTTTACTAGACACTAAGGCTGTCCCAGAGCATTTTATAAATGCATCTACTGTAGCACTTCAATTCTGACCTGGAAAGGACACAGAGGTCATTAACACTTGCTTACCTGATGCAGTAATATCCAGAGAGATGCTGTGAGTCACTGCTAGACCCATGACATTAAAGGACATCTACTTCCCAATCCACTGTTCTCTCCACTAAACCCTTTCTCATCAATATATTATTGTTTAGGCTGGGCATGGTAGTTCATGCCTGTAATCCTAGCACTGTGGGAGGCCGAGGTGGGTGGATCACCTGAGCTCACAGATTCGAGACCAGCCTGACCAAAAGTGAGACTTTGTCTCTACTATAAATGAAAAACTGAGGCAAGAGGGTCACCTGAACCAAAGAGTTTTTGACGTTGCTGTGAGCTATGATGCCACAGCACTCTACCAAAGGCAACAAAGTGAGACTACAGACTGCCCCCCCACCCCCAAAATAAAGTTCTTTCAAAAAATAACTCAGATCATTCTTGAAATTCTTAACTTCTAAAATAAGACTTGGCTTCACTGAATTAAATGCTCAGTAAGAATGACCATTAGGTAATTCCTGACCTTCCAAATACTGAGAGACAAGAATTAAATATCTAACAAATTGATGATGGGGACATTTCGTAATGAACACTTTAGAGAATTACCTGTGAGGGCTGTGGTCTTGGAGGCACTGCAGGTGGATGGGCAACAACTCCAGCCTGTTGTTGTCCTGAGTGAATATATAAGTCTTCTTTTTAGTAAATATATAATCATTTTGCTAATAGAAGAAACAGGCTGAATGAACGTGACCACACACTAAAGATTTCTAAGAATGTTTGATAAGTATTGGAAGAGAGATACCATCTGTTTAAATAGTTTATATGTGATCTAATGGCTAGACCTCATGGCCTTTCATCAGGCCTTGTTCCTCTTACCTCTATTACATGAGGACCTTTTGACATGCTCCTGTGTTAAGAGTATACATTCTAGGTTTCCTCTCTGTATTCCTGACTACTCTTTGGTTATTAAACATAAAGACTTCTAAGTTTTCTTTCATTTAACACATTACTCTCCCATTTCTATGTAAATGACTCTCAAATAGACATCAATATTTCTCAGCTCAAAGCCCAATGGCCTGTTAATTATCTTCCCTTTTGCACACTATTCCAAACATATAATGACTAAAACATATCTTCACCCTTTGCCCTAACTTTTCTATTTCAATCAGTGTAATAATAATCGTACTTCCAGTTACTAGAACATCAAAACCTTGAAGTTACAACTCTTCTCTCTTTCATCAACCAAATTAAGAACTGTTAGTTTTCCTTTGATATTACCCTATCTTTCTTTTTAAATTTCCTGTGACAGCTTTCAGGTCCCATCTTTATTATCTGAACTCAAATACACTTTAGACAGTAATTAAGAAAAAAAACTTCTCTCGTGTGGTACCTTTTTTTTTTTTAATCTGGTATCTTTTTAATCCAAAAATTTTCTTCAGATAAATGTTTAAAAATATATATATATTAAAAGAAACAATAAAATGTTTTATTGTTAACTTAACTTAAAAGTTAACCAGATTAACTTAAAATCAAATAATGTGTTGTTATGGTTCTCTGGCCCTTACCTGTGGTGACTGCAAAGGTTCGATTCATATCTAAAGATGATGATCTAGAATGCGAGGGCTGTGGCCGTGGAGGAGGAGGTGGTGGTGCAGTGTTATCAGGCGATGTTCCTGAATGAGACCTGCAAAAGTTACTCTGTCACAACTGGTCATGCTACTTATACTGGAGTTTTTTTCTTTTTAGGCCTTCAAACTTGGCTAAACAGTAAAGGATCTTCTTAGCAGGATATTTTCTCAAGTAGATATACAAGCATTAAAACAAAGATAGATTTATTAGTAATGTGTCCTAAACAAATGGTTATTCAATGTGATAAATCGTTTTTTATAGTTATACATTAAATGAAACTTTAAAAAATTTGAAAAATAAGCTAGTCGTCATATGGTTGTAACATAGACTACAAACCTAGTTAATGTTTTCCCATTCAATTAAAAGTAGTATTAGTTTGAAAAACTATCTTCAAAAAGAGGAACTCTGCTTTCCCAGCTGGCTACCTTTCAACCTCCTCAAATCTGGAGTTTGGTAAACTGAAGTAGAATGAGGCTCTACTATGTGAGGTGGGTGCTCTTGTGTCCCCACTGCCATCCCATTTTAGAGGTGACTATACTCAACTCACCCCAGAAATTCACCTCTTTGTCACTGTATTCTAAAAAGAGGTCACTGGCAATCTCTTTTGCATATAGGACTAAAAAGCAGAATAAACTCCAACATGATTGAAAATGCTAGGAAACATCAAGAATTCCATGAATAGAAGGAAGAGAGACAGAATTCTGACTCTAAGCTCTTTGTAGATTCTGGATTACGAGTCTCTCTGCACCCTCCAGGCATATGGCAAGAGAATACTTTTCACATTCAAAAAGTGGAAAGAGAAAGATGCTTCTGCCCTGAGCGTAGCTTTTAGTGGATGGTTAAGCTTTTGCAGACAAATCTCTTGCCATCCTCCACTCTATCCCACACCTTTCTTTTTGTGCCTGAAACATTATACATTAGGCAGAACTTCAGGGTGAGTAGGCAGCCCGCCATGGGCTGCGGTTATGGGTGGCCTTTTAATACGGAAATCTTTTGGTACTTGCCATAAGGGTATACATCTATCACTTAACAGACTCTGACGATTTAGCTACAAAAAAAGACTATATTAAACTTTACTGTCTGCAGACGTGTTAGTACTTTTTAGACCTTCCATAAAACACTGTGAAGAAGTTGGAAAGAATCAAAATAACTTGCCTTTTACATAAATCAACTGAAGAATAATTTGTGCTTGGTTCTAAATAATTTTTAAACATTAAAATGCAACAAGATACTTTAACATGATTTTCATTAACAGAAATACTGACCTTTGACGAGTTACATTGCTCCCGATCTGTTCTGGGTCAGAAGTAAAAGAGTCTGAACTACTGTAACCATCTGCTGATAAATGGGATATGTCCTATTTAATAATAATCATTTCTTTACTTTTTGCTCTATTTACCCCAAACAAATATAACTGATAATGCTGTTTCAAGTCAGAGATATTTAAAGATCGGCTAATAGGTTAATACAGCTATTAACTTTAAAAAAATATCAATTAAACAAATCATGGAATATTTATACAGCAGAAAGAACAATTTATAGTCCATAAAAATAACATTTAATGATATAGAAATATTCAAAATAAGTCACAAAATAGTATATATGCTGTCATTTATATCTGCGGTTTTATATCTACAGGTTCCACATCTGAGGATTCAACCAACCTCAGATGGAAAGTATTTGAAAAATAACCATACAATAAAAATAATGCAAATAAAAAGCATTCTAATATAAAACTATTTACATGGTATTTACATTGTATCAGGTATTACAAATAATCTAGAGACGATTTAAAGTATGCGGGAGGATGCATGCAAGTCATGCCAATTCTATCCATTTTATATCAGGCACCTGAGCATCTGCAGAGTTTCCTATTCACAGGGGGTCCTGGAACCAACCCCCGACAGGTATCAAGGGACAACTGTGTTACAATTTCATATTACATAGGTGGTACCTGTAGCTCAGTGAGGCTGGCGGGTTCAAGCCTGGCCCAGGCCTGCTAAACAACAATGACAACTGCAACCAAAAAATAGCCGGGCGTTGTGGGGGATGCCTGTAGTCCTAGCTACTAGGGAGGCTGAGGCAAGAGAATTGCTTAAGCCCAAGAGTTTGAGGTAGCTGTGCGCTATAATGCCACAGCACTCTACCAAGGGCAACACAGTGAGACTCTGTCTCAAAAAAAAATTTTTTTATCATCTTATATAAAAATATAACTTAAATATGCACAGAACAAGGATAAGACTGACAATGAATTTTTTAATTATACACATTTATGAAACAGTGAGAATATAAATAATTTTCTTGTTTTATCTATTAATTTCTACAATAAGTGTGAATTACTTTTGTGATGGAAAAGGTTACTTTCAAAGAAATACTTTGAAATATTTAAAATAAAATATTTTTACAATTATTAATATGTAAAATTAAAAATTTCATATGGGAACAAATTGTACTTAGATGATAAAAAATCTAGGAAATTAGCCAGGGGTCTCAGATTTTTCTCCAGAGGAAATATCACGTTGAATTTCCCCCAAGTGTTATAAAGCAACAGAAAATACTGCTTTACTTCAATAAGTAGATTAAAAGCTATGACAGACTAAAGAAATTTTAGAACAGAAACTCTACTGACAATTCAAAGGGGTATTATTATACAATATGTTCAAGAGTTGCACATTAAATGTTATTTGTTGTATTTCATTTCAAAATATATCCCTTTCATTTTCTTGTATTATCACAGAACTATTTAGTTGGTGTAAGAATAATGCTAAAATAAACCTATCTCCATTTGGGTATTTGAATAGGCATCTCAAATTTAATATATCTGAAACGGAACTCCTGTTTTTCTTCCACAATCCTGCGGCTATTACAGCCTCCCTCATCTCCTAGCAGTCGAGGCCAACAACCCTAAAATCATCCTTGATTACTCTCTCTCACATCCTACATCACACAGGTAAGTAAATCCTGAGGTCTTTTCTTGCAAAACACATAAAATACAGCCAAGAATCCAACCACTTCTCAGCACTTCTACTGATAGCAGCCTAGACACTAAGCCACCATTTCTCTCTTGCCTGGATTATTATACCATTTTCCTAAATTTTTTCTCCCTGTTTTAACTCTTTCCCTTCTTCTGGCCTATTATCATTAGGAGAGCCAATGTGGTCATGTTAAAAAAAAGTTCAGATCATGTCACTCCTCCATTCAAATCTTCTGATGGCTTTTCATCTAATTCAGTAAAAGTCAAAGTCTTAACTGCTCCCTGTTACTACTCTACCACTTGCTATCTCTGCCTGCCAAACTTAACTAGTTTTATTCCGGGTGTCTGCTTGTTAATCCAGTAGTAGCAAACTTTTCCCTCCCTTAGGACTTAACATTTGCTGTTCCCTGTGCCTTATGGGTCTTCCTTCAGGATTCAATTTCCTCATGTCCTTCAAGTTTTGACTCAAATGACATCTTTTTTAAGACCCGCCTAAACTCTCTCATTTAAAATGGTAATCACTTTCCACTTTCCCAGCTTTATTTTTATGCACAGTGTTAAATATTTTCTAATATGTGTGCCTCAAGCAGCTAAGGCGCCAGCCTCATACACCTGAACTGGCGGATTCGAGTCCAGCCTGGTCTCACCAAACAATGATGGCTGCAACCAAAAAATAGCCAGGCATTGTGGCAGGCGCCTGTAGTCCCAGCTTCTGGGAGGCAGAGGCAGAAGAATCGCTTGAGCCCAGGAGTTGGAGGTTGCTATGAGCTGTGATGCCACGGCACTCTACCCAGGGCGGCACTCTACCAAGGGCGACAGCTTGAGGCTCTGTCTCAAAAACCAAACAAAACAAACAAACAAACAAAAAAACCCGGGCGTTGTGGGGGGGTGCCTGAGGCAAGGGGATCACTTGAGCCCAAGAGTTTGAGGTTGCTGTGAGCTGTGATGCCATAGCACTCTGTGGGCTACAAAGTGAGACAGAGTCAAAAAATAAATAAATAACAATAAAAACAACAAACAAATAAATAAAGGGGTTAACTATATTTTACTTTTCTCAGTGAAGGTGGTAGTAAATGTGTATACATTTGAATTATTCAAATTCTAAACCCATACTTAATAAATTTCAAATGGAAGATGTAATGTTATCTTTTACTCACCTACAGTATTTCCAGAAGCAAATTTCACAGAAGAATTTATCTTATTTTCTTCTGAAAGGTCAGATGGTTTCACAAGTATTGGGCTAGTGGGATTAGTATGATCTACCAGAGAATTAATAGATAAAAATATAAAGAATACAAGGTAAAACTTCATTTAGATAGCCAAAGAAGTGGCAGGTAAATCCATGAAATATAAAACAAAATACTATTTTTTAACAAAAAAAAAAAAAAATAAGCCTGTTCGTATGGAGTTTTCTCCCCTTCCATAATAGAAAATACTGTAAAATGAAAAGTTTATTTGCATGCTTACGTTTTGTTAATTTTATCTTTACAGCAATTACTTGAACAAAACACCACTCTTATAGGCTGTAATTTATGATGCTGACTTACACAGAAAATAAATCTACTTGAGAAACCCTAACTAAAATGTTATCTAAAATAAGAGGAAATTCTAAGAATTCCAACAACATACACAGTTCCAAAGCCAAAATTTATTTTAACATATAGCTCTTTAAAGTTTGAGCATACTTAAAATGTAAATTTGCTACAGTACCATAAAATCCCAGAGTATTTAGAAATGTCACGTTTTCAAATGTCCTTATTTTAAAACTTTATAATTAAAAAAAACAATTTCTTTTTAAAAACAGCATTATAAATAAATACACATAAACATATACATATATTTATAGAAAGTACTAAGTTAAAAAATAAGCAATTATAAAAGAAATCTGAACTCAGACAGAATATACTTAAGTTTGATGCTAAAGGAAAATATAACCTGGTGACAGTCTTCTTACCACTGCTAGTTCTTTTAAGTTCCATTTCCTGCATGTGGATTTTGCTTGGAGTCATACGAATGGGAACTGGGTGAACAATAGCAGTATCCTAGAGAAAAATGAGAGGAAATACAGAATTGGTATGAAAAATGTCAAGCTAACACCATGAAACAATCAAACCTAACAACACTCTAAAAACCGGTAGATAGACTTCCTCAATTACACTAAGGCAAGCATGAAAATAAACTTTTTAAATTAAAAGCTCTAAAATTGTATTTAAAAAATCAAACTCACTATGTCTTATATCTGATTTGTTTCATAAAAAGGACATTTAAAATTGTAAAAGTTTACATGAAAAAAGTGCTCCTATGAAAACATGAGTACAGGGGGGTGGGGTCCTGGTGTGTGCCACACCTTTTGGGGGCCAGACATGATTGCAAGAGGGACTTTACCTAACAAATGCAATCAGTATAACCTGGTTTATTGTACCCTCAATGAATCCCCAACAATAAAAAATAAATAAATAAAAATAAAAAATAAAAGTTACTTCAAAAAAACAAAACAAAACAAAACATAGTCCAGGACAATATTTAAAATCAAAGTGAGAAATAATCAAATAAAATTCTGCAAATGTGAACCTTTGGAGTAAAAGAGCACAATTTTGCACTATTTCATGAGACTCCAAAGCTCCGTAAGCAACAGACCGAAAATCACTTTTACTAAACTCAAGAGAATTTAACACTTTCCTTTTTTACCTATAAAAACACAGTGAATGAGATGCCTGTTACATTACAATAGTAGCTACAACACATAATTCCTATAGATTAGTTTGAACTGTTTAAATTTGATTGTCTCAAAATAAAACTTTCACAATGGAATCCATTTTTTAAGAGGAACAAGTAAGGATCCCATTCTACACGCGAATATTTTCAGTAAACTTTCTTCATGACCATATACAACATCTAAACTTCATGAGAAGCAAGTCTATTTAAAGTCGTAAAGGAATTGGCAGTATAGACTTTTGAAAAAAGAATGGAAGTGCAAAGACAAGTAAGAGAGGATGAAGACAAAGGGCAATCTCTCAGAAAAAGAAGAAAAAGAGAGAGGTGTACCTAGGACTCCGGTAGGCCTGGCCTTGGGGACTGAGACCCCCAGGGAGAAACTAGAGCCATACCAAGCATCTGGCTTTAACAGCAATAGAAAACACTGCCAAGGGGGCTCAGCTCCTTCTATAGAAAGTTAGTTCCTACTGTGTATGCACTACTGCTAAAGACTGAACTTGAGTCCTTAAGTTTTGAATACATTTACCTACTAAACAGATAAGCTTATAATTTAATGTGTAGGATAATGACCTTTCAGCTTAAGTAGACACTGCTTTGGTGACAGCACTGGGTCAACAGCAAGCCTTCGTCAGAGCAAGTTAAATTCCAGCATATCATCTCTATGTTAACTGGTTTCTTTGGCTTATTTCTCACAATTTCTAAATTCAATCCATTTATGAACACAATTTTTATGGCTGTCCTACTGACAAATTCTTTCAAAGTAATGTGAATTTCAGATTTATAAAGCTTATAACAGTTGGAAAATATCAACTAGTGTTTTTGTATATTTGCAGTACAGTAGAGAGAAGTCACAATAAAGACTCCAAGAAAATCAGGAATGGTCTAAGACTTTATTCTCCAAATAATTAACTTCTTTGCTGTACCAACAAATCCATTTTTGATAATACACCTTAGTCACACACCTACTGGTTACTGTGGGCCTGCAATGGCTTTAGTCCGGTGGATCCTGCTGCTAAAACACAAGGTGACTCTTTCAAGAGCTTGACCAGGTCTAATCTCACACTCATGTATCAGAAACTGTGTCTGTGACTTTGATGTGCAGCAACATAGAGATTTGACTTCAAACACTTCAGTACCCAAATGAAGAACCACTAACGTCTATAAGCCTCTGAGTTCTGAGCCACAAGCTGTCAAAGTAACACTTTCTTTTTCTCAAACTAGTGTTTCTCAGCTCCCCCCACCCCCCCAAAAAGGAAAACAACAACAACACTGTAGGCTCTATCTATTTTCTTCTACCTAGTCATATCACCCAAAGCTTTCATGGCATATTTTTATCATATATTTGAATACTTGATTTTATAAAACTCATCACTTCATTAAATATGGTCTTATGCTCATGTATCTATATTTTCTTCATCTCTTAAATCTTATTATTCCTGTCTGAATCCAGTTCTGCCTACTTTTCAGTGCTGTGTCACCAATTTAGTTCAAGTACTTAATCATCTCCTCCATCTCTCTTCATCCAGCCACTTGTCCACACTGCTATCTGAATTATCTTCCCAGCTATCCCATCCTTGTCTCCATCTGGTTATGGTATTCTGTGCTAGCTCCTGGGGCCTATGAGATAAAGTTCAGCTCCTTAGGTTAGTATACAAAGATCTTCCCTCCTACAGAGGGCTTCTATTGTATTCTTTAGCCCCCATCATTCCTCACTATACGGAACTAAATCCTGCTCATAATATTCTCTCTACTTGGAATGCCCTGCCTCTGTCCACTTCAGCCAATTCTCACTTTCATTCAAGTCTCATGATATACATATAATGTCTTTTGTGAGTATTTCCCTAAATATACTGGGCTCAGTCAACTCTCTTTCTCCCTGGGGGTCTCAGTCCCCAAGGCCAGGCCTACCTGAGTCCTAGGTACACCTCAACTCTTGAAAATTACCTCAACTGGCTTCGTTATAATCATCTTTTATAATAATTAAATTATAATGCACTTAAGGCTGGAATCTTGGATTTAACATCTTTGTACTCCTAGAGACTATCCCCGGTACCTACAAGGGGGCACCACCAAATTAGATGCATTGGCTGCCCCTAAATAGTAATCACACTAATTCTACCTTCATATGCTGAATAGCTTATAAGGCTCTCAAGACCAGGCATAAATCATCATAAAGATTGGTACATTCCACTTCTCATCAGTCTCGAATTTCCCTGGTATTTTGATTCACATACAACTCAGCAGAAACAGATTCTATCAGAAACTATTAACTAATAAGCAGTTCAAGAAAAAAATGTGTTCATCAGAATTTCAATTTCACCAGAACTCAGGACTCAGAACTTATTATAACCATCCCAATTTGCAAGTGGTATCACCTCACCGTGTAATGGTTGGTCTCTCAGTGCTACAAGACCAGTTTGGAGCTTTTCACAGATTTTACTTTATTGAGCAAATAGCTAATAACCAACATTTAACTTTTTTCTTTTTTTTGTTTTTGTTTTTTGAGACAGTGTCTCACTTTGTCACCCTCGGTAGCGTGCTATCGCGTCATAGCTCACAGCAACCTCAGACCGTTGGGCTCAAGCAATTCTTTTGCCTCAGCCTCCGAGTAGCTGGTACTACAGGCACCTGCCACAATGCCCACAATTTTTAGAATGAGGGTCTTGGGTGGCAACTATGGCTCAGTGAGTAGGGCGCCGGCCCCATATACTGAGGGTGGCAAGTTCAAACCCAGCCCTGGCCAAACTGCAACAAAAAAAATAGCCGGGCTTTGTGGCGGGTGCCTGTAGTCCCAGCTGCTCAAGAGGCTAAGGCAAGAGAATCGTCTAAGCCCAAGAGCTGAAGGTTGTCGTGAGCTGTGATGCCATGGCACTCTACTGAGGACAACAAAGTGAGACTCTGTCTCTTAAAAAAAAAAAAAAAAAAAAGAATGGGGTCTTCCTATACCTCAGACTGGTCAGGAATTTGTGAGCTCAAGCGATCTGCCTGCCCGGGCCTCCCAGAGTGAACATTTATCTTCTTTTTAATAGTCCATTAAATACTTCCAACACTGTAAGGTATTACAGCAGTAGTGCTCTTTCCTCCTAGGTGATTCCCTTATAATCTGAATGGTTCTTATTTACTTACTTGTAATCCTTATTTACAAAGAATTATCTGAGACCATGGCTATGGGCTGAGGAAGTAAAGTTCAAACTTAAATTTATCACCATGAAAGAAAAGATATTTCTAGATATCAAATTATAAACATTTAAGAATGTCAATTTAATCAAATTCAGAGATCCAAATCTATGTTTAAAATGTCAATTAACCATTCTTTATTTCCCTAGAGTCCCTGCTATACTAGAGATAAATAAAATGGCTCAGCCTGTCCCTTGTTATTTGTTTTAGAGACAGGGTCTCCCTAACCCACTGCAACCGTGAACTCCTGGGCTCAAGTAATCCTTTCACCTTAGCCTTCCTGAGTAGCTGGGACTCCTGGAGTATACCACCATCCCCAACCTGGGCTATCCAATTTTAAACACTACAACTAGCATTCAGAGATTTGGATATTTTTTACAGGAAGTTTGAAGATCATTACTGCTTTTCAGATATATATTTCTCTCATTTCCTGCTGGTTATGAGTTAATATGCTTTGTCTCTGAGGTCTAGATTTTTTATTTTTTTGAGACAAAGCCTCACTTTGTCGCCTCAGTAGAGTGCCGTGGCATCACAGCTCACAGCAACCTCCAGCTCGTGGGCTAGAGCAATTCTCTTGCCTCAGCCTCCTGAGTACCTGGGACTACAGGCGCTCGCCACAAGGCCCGGCTATTTTTGTTGCAGTGCCACTGCTGTTTTAGCTGGCTGGGGCTGGGTTCAAACCCATCACCTTCGGCATATGGGGCCAGCACCCTGCCCACTGAACCACAGGCGCTGCCCTCAGTTCTAGATTTTTATATATAATTTTCTTGCCTGGTCTGACAAAGAGTAATAATACTGTAAGTGAATATTTTCATTATGTTTTAAGAATAGTTTCTTCATTGCTATGTCAAACCTTTCTTTCTATGAAGTGCTTTCATTAAGTACTTTAAATAAAATGAACTTGACTGCCTAATAACAAGGAGACAGGAATAATACAGAGAATTAAAACATAATGCTTTAGGTAACTGAAGCTTAAAGGTAAAACTCTAAGCTTCAAAAAGGAAGCTTAGGAAAAAAGGAAAGGAAAGGAAACCCAAGGGTGAAACTGATAGTTCAAAGAATTTGTTTCTTCTCAAGATGCTTCAATTATACTTGCTGATAAGCAGTAGAGCTTTCAAGTGTTGCCTTTTATTTTTCCTATATTTTTCAGAGATTATAATGAAAGATAAATGCCTTAATTATAGCAAGAGAAGCAAAAGGCAAAGATGATCTACATATTAATTGGCTCTTAATAGGCTTAGTAGACTATAAAATAAGCATTTAAAAAAATACTCATACACTATCTGTTTGAATTCAATAAACACCATCTTCTATATTTCAAATAGACACAAATTTTTAAAAATTGCAAAACATAACAGAGATGTATTAACTTAAACTGCTAGATATATATTTTCTTTAAAAGCTACTGCTCCAAAATCCTCATTAAATGACAAGACCATTTTTATATATTATGAGTAAATGCTAGCTGTCTTTGACCAGAAACATCTAAAAGGAAATATCTTGTATCACTTTCTCTGTATCTTTCTACTCAGCTTATTTTTCAAAACCTTAACTTTACATTCTTCTTCCTTTCTTAATTATTTCCTCTTTTCTTTTTGGAAAGTGATTCTTAGTCTTTCTCTTTAAAGAAAATGAAAAAGCAGAGAAGTGAGCAGTGAGAATAATTAATAGCTACAATTTTGAAGTTTTCAAATAACGTGAGGGACAGGTAGGGCATATACAAAACTAACTATGGGAATAGAATTTGCTTTTAAAATCAGGATGTGAACTTTGTAGCATTTTCAAAGCAACACAGTAAACCACAGGAAGACAAGACAGAGGATCCTTTGCACAAAGGGAGTCATGACCAACAACTCTGTACTGTTTCACTGACTTTGATTCCCTCTAACAGAATTCAACATACTAATTAAACAAAAACCATACCATTTGGAGTGTCAAAATAAAAGATGACATTGCATAAATATTTACATAGGTAAAACATATTACATGATATGTAAGCATACAAATAAAACAGTATTTATGTGTTGTTACACCAAAATACGCAGTGTGTTTAATAGTAAAACATATGCTTAATTAGCAAATGACAAGGTTAACCAAATCAACTGTGACAAAAATGCTTCTTTAGACACATATACCAGATTTTAAAAACATATTTTTTTCCCTCACCAAAGTAACTAGAAAATACAAGGAATGACAAAAAATGTTCTTTCCACCATTAAGCACACAAAAATTGAAAAGCCTGCCACCATTTCCCTCTAAGCACTCCACTGAATCATGCACATCAGCTAAAAACCATAATGAATGGAAATTTGGGTTAATAAAATTAATTTCAAACAAGCAAGCTAAGTGATTGACTTACAGGATCAGCTGGTGCAATGTTAGAATCAAATTGGGTCAGAGTTTGTGAGCTTGAAGAGCGTTCACTAAATGTCTCCCACTGCTGAACAGACAGAGGAGAGACAAGTCAGCATGATGAGAAAGATGGAGTAAAAGATCACTGGAGAAGATTTAGCAAAGTAATTCAGAGGTTGCACTGCAAGTTGTGTTTCATAGGTCTAACAAAATTCTGTAATTTCTATTTTTCCATCAACATTTATACTTATCTATTCTGAGTCACCTTGTAATGTAAGGTGAACAGCTTCACAATTGAATGTATACTAATAACTTAATTGTAATCTCTATGTAAGAGATTCAAAGCCTTATGGAATTAAAAAAAAAAAAAAAGAAAACATAATACAGGAACAGAGTCTAAGTGATGTCTAAGTGACTTTCAAGTAAAAATGTAAAGGGGTTTGTCTTGGCTAAAGAAAGAATAACTTCATATCTTTCGTTAAACATTCAAGTCTTAATGTACTGATTTGGTGATGCTGATGAACCAAAGTTTTGTCAAAACAAAAGCAAGTCAGCATGACTTGCCAGTGCGACCCCTGAAAGATGATTCTATTATGCACGTGCATATATTTTATACATATGTATGGATATTTAATAAAATATAATTGAGATAAAATGCAAAGAATTCTGGAATTAATATATGTTTGAGCTCATGTCAATCTGTAGCAAGTCAACCCCTGCAATCAGCACTACAAACAGGGCCATGCCAGACCACAAGACACAGCTGCCAATCAGGCACCCCCTCACCCCATGCTAGAAAAATCAGAACGCGGCCACAATGAGAGCAAATGAAGCATCTGAGCATGTAGAATATACAGAAGATGTATCTTGATATGGAACACGATTCTGAAAGAGGTACACAAACAAATATCATACCTCTTAAAATAGGTGGAGTGGTAAGTCAATATTAATTAGAATAAATTCCACTTGTTTTGGAGATTTTAGTAATAAAATATATAGAATTTTTATATCAAAAGCATATTAACATTATCATTTAAAATTAAGATTATCCATTATCCCCAAAGAAGGAAAAACATCCACACACATACAATATATACACACAAAATGTTTACACATAGACACGACTACCCCATTAACCACAACCTTCTTTTTATAACTCAGTTTGGAAAAGTATACATTTTTATGCTTCAAAGTTCAACTTACTACTAAAAATAGTGATATTCAATTTGAGAAGACATGTAGAAACTAAATGTTAGCAAATGTGCACATTTTTAACAATTATCTACATGAAGAGCTAAAATGGTAATTCAATAACTTTTTCTACAGATAAGCTTTAATATGAAAATTAAGATATTATGAAAAATACTGATGCATTCAAAGTGTTTCACAAATTAAAATTAAAAAGCCCACAATAATTCACTTTTGTCATGGGACTTCAGGGAAGTGACTTACCAGTAATTAATATAATTTCTTCTTCAATAATTATTGTTGCATGAATACAGAAGGAAATTTTAAAAACCTAATTGTCTAACTGTGGAGAAGAGTTTAGATGCAAAAGATTTTTGCCCCCAAAAAGATATTTACCCATGTACTCCATCTGGGTGGCATGAAGTTTAACTTGGTTTCACAAGATGATACATAAGCTACCTAGAGGGCAGAGAGACACTCTTATCTTCGTGACTTTAGTATAAAGTTGTACTGGTTCTGGAACCAAACTTCTGGAATCCTAGTTATCCTGTATAACCCTGAGCAAGTTACATTAATCCCTCTGTGCTTTAGTCTCACCATCTGTAGTATGAGATAAATAATATCTACTTCATTGGGTTGATCTGAGGATTTAAGGAGTTAATGTATATAAAGAGTCTTTTAAATAGAACTGGCATGTCCAAAGTGCTTGGTAAATGTTAGGGATAATTATTAGTGTTATTCCCTATGGTGCCTCATCCATATCCACAGGTGCCGAATAAATACATGCTGAAAGGTTATTAGTGTTTTGTGGTAGACAACTAAAATATAATCTAAATTCTATATCTTAAGTAGATATCTTTTTAAGTGTCATTAAAATTTCTCAAAAAATCAATGTTTTACTAGCATTTTGATTTTTCACCCATAGCAAAAAAATAATTTATGACATTCATGACCTTATTAACAAATACTACAAAGTAAAACTTGATTGACATAAGTTTTGACCCTCTCTACTAGCAAATTCTAGTAGAGAATTTCTGTAGAAAAATACTCAATGGTTTTGCATCCCACAGTAAGATTGGTTGGTATGATATTTAAATGCCTCAGACACAGGTATCGTGGCTGTGATGTCTTATGCAACCACTAATACAAAACTATCCAACTGTCCAAAATTAACTAGCAAGTTTCTTAATCCATTACTTTTCTGGCTTGAGAAGACATGAAAAGCACAGAAACATAGAACTTTTTCCTGAAAGTCAACAAATTTTAATTTTGTAGCATTACTTAAAAGTGATATAAAAAAACGATAAGGAAAAACTGTAACTTGTTCATAAAGAAAACTGCTCTAAAAGGTTAGAGCAGTGGTTTCCAAATGAAGTTTTCCAGAGCACTAAAATTTACACAAGGGCTTCAGGCTACGTTCTCTTATTCTAATCAGAGCGACCCTTTTATTGTTTTATATAATGGAGTTCCAAGTAATGGGATAACAATGTATTTATCACAAATTCCATTTTGCATACTGTGCTTGGTCACCTATGACACATCTTTAATGCATTTAATTTGGCAAATCATTCCATTTTGAATTCAACAAAACTAATAATATAGATAATTTGGGTTGTAGAAAATACATCTTTCATGTGGGAAGCTGGATTAGTGGCTTCTCATATCACGCCCACTGTAAAGATTCTGAACATACTACCACATACCTTGCTTACAGGACTGAGAAGGCAGTGTGACACAGTGGCCATGGAAGGGGACTAGGTATCAAAGGAGTTGTGTTCAAATCTTAGCTGTTCTCCCTGACTGCATCTGAGGTTTTGACTAAGTCATTTCCCCTTTGACTTCCTGCATCTGCCCCTCAAAACTTGTGAGGATGAATGGTGGAAACCAAATGGCAGTATGAACACCTCAAGAAGCCACATAATTATTTATCAAAATCATTTTTGATATATTCTCTCAACTATGCATGCATGCAGAAAGAGGTATAAACTGAAATTACCCAGTTTGGAACTTCTTACCTTAAACAAGTTAGCTTTAGCTTTTAATAAGGAAAAAAAAAGGAAGAAGGAGAAGAAGAATCTTTGCTAACCTCACTGCTCTGATTCAGCTCAGGCCAGGTCTGGTTTAGTGATGGCATAGATGGTGACTTGCTTGGAGTAGCTTCAGCAGGAGAGCCTGAATAACCTACCTCACCTGGCTGATCCCCAACATCTGCAATTTAAAAATAGAGAAATTTTCTATAAATAATATATTTTAGTTTAAGAATAATTACTTACAAAAAAGCTAACAGATGATTTTCACAGTACTAATTCATAGTCTATAAATTTCCTTTCCTCGTGTTCCCAGAATAAACATTTTAAAATCAGATGCTACTTACTTTTGCTACTTATGGTCTACTTGCAACCATGGCTTTTTGTGAAAATAAAGTCTAGTTAGACATAAATAGAATAGTGTAATACATAATAATAATGTAATAGGTCATGTGCTTTGAATCATTTTCTGATAATAAGAATAGATCTGTACTGGTTTCCCAAAGTGTTTATTAGTATTTCTCATAAAATACTAATCAGGTGGCTTCAAAAAATTAGGTTTTCTGCTCAAGTAAGTTTGAGGATACATTAATTCCCTGTTGCAGCATTTCTAATGTACATCTGTCTATCAAGACTTGTAATGACCCAGAGTAAACAAACTTTGTTTAAATTAGTTTTTCCCAGACACATATCCTTTTCATCAGATAAAATCTCTCAATATTTCCTTAGAATTATACTTTGGAAACTGTTGATTTATATGAGTTCATTCACATTTTCTGTACAAATCTCCCACTAGCAAAAAGCAGCACATATCTGAAGGCAGACAGCAAAAGGAGAGTCTTCAGCCATGGCCAGGAAAGCAAAGCCAATGGGCCCATATGAAACAGAAACTTCTATCATTAGGTTCACCAGCACTTAGAGCCCGAACTGAGAAAGGTACAACAAATCCATGATACTATTTCAAAATGATTAAATAAAATTTTTTTAGTTTTGTTTTTTGAAACAAGAGTCTCACTCTGTTGCCCAGGCTAGAGTGTCACGGTATTGGCCTAGCTCACAACAACCTCAAATTCCTGGATTCAAGTGATCCTCCTGCTTCAGCCTCTTGAGTAGCCGCAGGTGCCTGCCTCAAAGCCTGCTAATTTTTCCATTGTTAGTAATGGGGTCTAGCTCTTGTTCAGGCTGGTCTTAAACTCCTGGAGCTCATGTCTTGGCCTCCCAGAGTAAGCCATTGCCCCTGGTGATTATTAAAGTATTTTGTGGTATCATATTCTACTCTCTTTTCTTTTTGAGACAGATTCTCAGTATGTCGCCCTCATTAGAGTACCATGGTGTCACAGCTCACAGCAACCCCAAAGCTCCTGGATTTAAGCAATTCTGTTGCCTCAGCCTTCCGAGTAGCTGGGACTACAAGCACCCACCACAATGCTTGGCTACTTTTTTGGTTGCAGTTGTCATTGTTGTTCAGCAGGCTCAGGCTGGGCTCGAACCTGCCACTCTCGATGTATGTGGCCAGCGCCCTACCCACTGAGCTACGGGCACTGCTCTCAAATTCTACTTTTAATTATAGTTAAGCCTAAATTTAAAATACCACTAAACTACATTAAAAAATAGAAGGAATTTCAAGGGTAAACAGAATTCTCATTCTAATTCTTCCAAGTTTTACATGACTTTGAGTATATTCCCAGTCAGAAAGGAATACCTAACCTGTTTAGAACCCACTTCAAAAATATGATTCAAATATCTGTCATTGTCTCTGTTTGACTATGGGCAAGTTGGATAAAAGAACATCTGAGTTTGTCCATTAGAAAGAAAGACATTAGCCACTACATGTTAGCACTATACTTCAGATTTCTAAATAGACAACTATGTAATATAATATAACCTAGCAATGCAAGCTTTCAATTTATTCATTAGTAAGTCTTTCAAGTTTTATTAAGTCCACCTAACATATGGACTAGCAGCACTCATTTATTTATTAAGTTGTTTTTATTTGTTCTTCTTTATTTAAATTCAATCCCCTTTACTGCAATTTTCCTAGAACCACAATCAACAGTTGGGAAATTCTCAAAATTCTCCTTCTGCCTATTCCATTACATGACTCCTTCGAAATATTTCCCTTTTACTTACCCTGGTACTATATATTTTAAATTATACCACACTGCAAATTCTATTTTCAGTCCAGCACCATATTTTGATTAATTTTTGTTTCTAGGATCAAGAACTATTTCTTAATGTTATACCTTCTCAGTAAAAGCGTCAGGGCAGCATACAAGTAGGAAGGCTACAGACACTGTTCTACGAAGACCTCTTGACTCAAAAGTTGTTAGAGAAGAACTGGTGAAAAAATTATTATAATACATGTAAAGAGTAGCAGCAAATCCCTCACCGGACAGTCTGGAGTTTTTGACGGGAACAGAAACTACAGCCCCTTTTCCCCACAGGACAACAAAGGAAAAGGAAGCTAAGGAAAGAAGGATGGTGGCTGTAAACTGACTGAATGTGAAACTCTGCCAGGAGGAAAAAGAACGAAGAAGACTCTTTAAGAGAACCCCCAAAGTGAATGAGTAAAGAAATTAAGAATAAAAATAGTAATAACTACAGGATAACCAATACTCTGTGAGAAAATGGAGACTACAGATAAAGCACTTCTGCATACCAAAGTACAACTGATATCAAGGAAAAGTACTTGATTTAGCTGTAAACTCAACAGACCGCTTTTCTCATGGAACACTATTTTTTTCTGAAAGAACAGCTCATGAACTGTAATTATTCAGACTTGGGTATTGGGCAAATGCTTTTCTCAAAAATGAAGTAAGCCAGCCACTTTAAGGAAAGTAACTGTTTTTAGTATTAATTACTAATTACAAAGTTCAAGATTTCAAGGAAAAAGAAGAACTGTGGAAAGTGAATATACATACCGTATATACTCGAGTATAAGCCGAGTTTTTTTATATACCCAAACTCGGCACAAATTTTGTGCCGGAAAAAACTCGGTTTATACTCGAGTATATACGGTATATATATATAAAAAATACATGTTCGTAATTCCAAGAATTGCTCAGCACTAAAAGATTTCTCTGATAGGTTGCAATATTAGCAAATATGCTCTTTTCATATTTTATATGAACTATCCCCAAATCTAAAAGACGATATAACTCAATGAACTGTTACGTTACAAATATCCAATGTACTGTTACAAATCATAAAGAGTTAATTCAAAGAACAAGATAGACCAATAGATTTTAATGTAACTGCACCAAAAACTATTAATATGGTTTCAGCTTCCACACTCAACAACCTTTAAAAAATTACCATTTATGTCTTGATATAATACCAAAAAATATCTGCAGTATCTGACAAAGCTATAAAAGTCTTTCCTTTTACTCTGTGAGGCTAGATTTTCTTCATGTATTTTCCACAAAGCACCAGGCAGTGACCTCTTTAGGGTTCATGACTACACAATCTCTGCCACGGCTATTCATCTCTCCCATTATAGCACAAAGGCAGCCACAGGCAATTTGTAAATGAATGAGCATGACTATTTTCCAATAAAATTCTATTATGGACACTGAAATTTAAATTTCATAGAATTTTTAATGTATAAAATATTCTTATAAATAAATTTTAAAAAATACATTCTTAGCTGGTAAGCTAGTCAAAAACAGGCAGCAGACTGGATTTGGTCCAAAGGGCTTAGTTTTCAGATCTCTAATATACCACAAACAAAACAACAAATCACACTGATGCAGAAACAAATATGATAATCTAGTTGTCTTTTATTAAGACACACACAAAAGAAATTTGTAAAAATGTGAAACAATGCCACCTTTTTCATAATTTTATTTATTTTGGAGAACAGTTATTTTCTTAAAAGTATGTTAATATGTAGGAGTTTATTATTGCTATTTTAAAATAAAATAATAAATACTTAAAACTAATCAGTTTTAATTTCTAATAGAGTAGTTATTGATAAGTCTAACCCGCATAAACAAAGGCTCACGGGGTCCACAATTTTTAAGAACGGAAAGGGATCTTAAGATTAAGAAGATTGAAAAATTATTGCTCTAGAGAATCCAAAAACTATTTCTGCGATAAATTAAAGTATACATTGCTTCTTAGGTTCTAGAAATCAACAATCCAGAGTCCATGGAGAAGCATTAGGTTTGGGAATAAACTGTATCTCCTTTAACTGTGCTCCCTACTAGTACTCCAACAAAGAGCTTCCTACCCACCCACAAACATCAGTCTCTAAGACTGTATCCTTCTGGAGGCAGGGGTGTAGTTTTACTCTTACCTGATGCAGTGTTCCAACCTAGCCTCCTGCAGGAACACTGTGTCAACCCTGCCTCCCTCCTGAGGGTTCTGCTCTGCCCCTGACATCATCAGAGCATCAGGGCTGAAAAAGAAGAGCATGAGCCTAAATTATTTGTTAAAGTTAACCTCAACAAGGCTATTATGTTAAAAGTATTTCCACGTATAAAAATGTGTCTGGGAAAGACAACCAGTACGACCATTCTGACTATAGCTGTATTCTACATTTATTCTAGGTTTATAAACACTGACAGAAGTTTCATCCAGTTTTCCTCTAAAGAATCTGGAAAGTGCTTAGAGTCAGTTTAGTATAGCATACCTGCTGAAAAACCTCTTCCTTACAGATCTTCAGCCTTATACTAGGTTTGTAAACTACTAAACCTAAATCACTCTAATTTTCTTAGTATTATATTGACATACAAAGTAACATATACTCCTGTAAAGTCTTATGGTTTAAAACTTATTTTGCCTTCAAGCAGGAAGTTCTTGACTGTATCTTTTACTTATTTGAAGAATATTATTTTTATAAGAAAAAAATACATAAATAAACAAGTTTGGATGAATTTTTAAGTCTTCAAGAAAAACTACAAAGGGTAACTTTTTCATTCATACTTAAAAGACAGGGATAAGCAATGAATATGAAGAAAGAAATTAAAGACAAAATTTAAGATATGTTTTGTTTTGTCCTGAGTGATATTAAATGCATCAAAAAAACTAAGCTCTATTTCCAAAACAAACTCCATTTCTCCCCAACACTTCACAAAATGGAAGCATAATCAGTAAGTAGATGCTAAGAGGGTCTATTACATAGAAGCATGACACTTTTAAATCAAAACCAAAGGTTTGAGAAAGTAAAAAAGTACGTAAAAATATTTGAAAATAGAACATTCACCTAAAATTCTAACTAAATTGTACCTGATTTTTTACAGTGCTGACCAACATTTGATAGCATCTAGTATATGACTCCCAGAATCATTACACCTTTAGTCATTACACCTAATAGTCTTTGAGCTATTACACCTCAAAGAATATTACCTACAGATACAATGGAGGTTCCCATTATCCAAAGATAAAAATGGAAAAAATCCATTTAAAGTTAATCCACTTTTAAAAAAGACTGAAATTTAACAAAGAACAAGAAAAAAATAATTGGGCTTTGTCTTAAAAACTTGCACAGAAAACTGTGGAAATGAATATAAAGAAAAAAGAACAAAAGATGATGTTACTTTTGGAGGAGTAATTTGGTGGCAAAATTAAGCACTAATTGAGTGAGTAAACATTTACTGAGGCCCTGTAGGGTTCTAAGCCCTCGAGATGGAGTAGTGAGTAAGGCTTGAGGCCTCATTCCTGTGAAGTTCTCTTTCTACTAGAGAAAGACAGAAACATCCATCCTTCGTCACCTTGACTTTCAAAGCAGAATTACAGAGGGAAAAAGGTGATTTCTGTAAAAATCTGAGGACGTCATTAATTATTCCCAAGGACGCTTACTAATCCACTAAAACCAAACTATAATCTTTAAAGCCCTACTGCTGTCATCATCTTTATGAAGTTTTTCTCTTTCAAGTATTATCTAGCCTGACTGTCTGTCAATGTCTTTGTCAGGTTTTGAGGAGTTCTAACTACTTTGACTAGTTTCATCAAACGGTGTGTCTTTGTCAATATCTGTAATTTAACTATACTGATTTGTCAGCTATAATACCCAACTATCTGGAAAGAAATGGCACTAGTGTTAAGAATGTTTGTGTTGGGGGCAGAGGGGTGGTTTGAGAAATACTTCCTTAAGTGAAAAGTGAATGGCAAGCATTAGTGCATATTCTCATTATTTTTTTCTATCCAATGAAGGCACTTGGATAATGAATTTTCAAAAACAGATTCTGGGTTATTGGCACAAAACAAAGATGCACATATAAGCATGTTCACTGTAGCGTTGTTCTAAAGGTAAAGCCAGGAAGCAACCTCCAAATACACCAGTAAGAAACTGGTTGAATTAGGGTACATCACAGTATAGAAGAGCTTGGATGATAAAGAATGTGACAGATCTATCTGTGATGAAGTGCAAAGATGTCCAACACTGTAAGAAAAAAACAATAAAGATGTACAGTATGACTGTATTTGTTTAAAGACCAATAATCTATGTGTGTAGGCTTTTAAATATATATGTTAAAAATTTCTGGAGGGATACAAGAGAAACTCTTAATGGTGATTGACTTGCATCAAATTAGTCTCACGTCTGAATTTACACAAATTTCCAGTACACTGTTCATGAAAAGTCCCAGGGGCCTTCTCTTCCCTGGCTTTTAAAAACACTCATGTTGGATATACTGCTCAGAGTCTGGAGATCTATGCTACACACCCTATGAACAACAATGAAACACATCCCTAAATCTACTGTGTAAAAATGTTCTCATTATGGAGGAGAAGACAGAGATAGGGGCCACACTCCTTTCTTTCAGCTCTCAAACAGGTATTTCTGATTTGCTCATGTGATCAGTGTGGTATGCAGACAGAAATAGTTAATGACCACTGGCTCAGTCTTTTAATCATTTAAAAACTGTGAATGTTTACTTATGCACTCAATGTGCATCTTGAGAGACATAATGAATGAATCCCATCCAGTGCCTGCCTTCCTAGGAATCTCTAGTCTAGTTTGAAGAGAGATGAATGAACACAAAAATAACACAAAAATGAATGAACACAAAAATACATGTAAAACTATAACTGTGCCACAAAGATTCTTTTGGACATTATTGTAGTAAGCTAGTAGGTCACCTTAATCTTTTTTTTTTTTTTTTAAAGATAAACATTCTTAAAAGATAAACATTCTTTCTTGAATCCAGCTTCAGAAAGCTATTTTCTGCAGATGACTTTTTGTATGCTTTCTTTTGTATGACAACAAAAAGTTTTCCTTTCTATTTACTTTAGCTGCTTAAATTTGGTGCTAACGTCTACATTAGTACTTCTACCTAAGATCCTTCGTTGCTCTATTTTAGCTGCTATTTAATCCTGTAAAGCTGCTCCTGTTTGCATGACCAGGGGAAGCCTGCCTTGTTATTCTAAGGAACTGTAACTCAATTGACCACTGTTTACCATCTATTTGCCTCTAAGAGTTAAACTGTAAGAACAGAATACTTGCAGAGGCAATATTTTACTAAGTCCCAACATCACAAACCTAAGATAACAAATTGCTATATTTTCAAAGGTAGAAAAATATCTTACTTTGAAAATAGCACACAATGAGTATTAATTCATCTAATAATTATTTACTGAGTGATTCAGTACGTGCCTAGTAAAGTGGCAGGGACTAAAGATACTACAAAAAGACATTTCCCTTTTTCCAGGGAGTTGAGGGTATAGGGTTAGAAAGAGAAAAATAAAGAAACAGGATGTAGTGCAATATATTCCACAATAACTACCATGTACAATGTGCTATGAGAGAAGAGAGAAACCACCTCAATCAGAACAGAGCCCAGGTAAGCTATTTTCCCCTTAACTGTGAATGTCTACAAACACAGATATTTATAATAATTTTTATAGATACTAATTAACCCAAAGTAACATAAGATAATTCGATATTCAAAGGACTTGTGTCATATGAATCTCAGGTTTACAACAGGTAGAAGAAAAAGATTATAGTGCCTCCCCTTAATGAAATTTCAAAATTTATCATTTATAAACACATAAAGTAGATTTGAATCTAATACAGTATGATCAAAGTGTTCATAATAAACTGTATCATAAAACTACATATTATGTTGAAAGGAGAAAAAAACTACCAGTCTGTGATACCTTTAAAATTAAAGTTACACCAACAGTACACAGATATACCCAGGCCAAAAAAAAAAAAAAAAAAAAAAAAAAACAGTCTTCCTATGTTAAACATATCTAATAGATATAAATTTAAAAGACAAATGTGCAGAAAAAATTTCTTCTGAACCACCAAAAATTCAAGCAGTATATCAAATTTACAAAGAATTATATTTTATTTAAGTTAAATAAAGGAAAAAGAAACCCACAGACTATATGCAAAAGCAAGATTCATAGATCTGAATGCAACAGATGACAGAATCAGACCAGCCTTTACAAAATGACATAGAACAGATTCAGCTTGATTGAAATTATTTTCTTACATTACTATGCTATCAGTTTTCACAGGCCTGAAGTCATATAAAAACTCCAGGTACAAGGCTCAATTTCAAAACAATGATGTGGAAAGTGTGAAGGTACCAGAACCTCTTCTCTTTTCTTCACAGAATCTAAACAAAGAAGTTGTTTTTATTTAAGTATGTAAATCAAAGTGCTTTGAAATAAAATGAGCTAACAAAGATATTGAGCTTTCAGCTCAAGTTAGAGGTAACTGATGGTGCACAACTACCTGAAATGATCAGGAAAAATCCTAGGATTCTCATAGAAATACATTCCTAAAAAATTACAATCAATGCTAAATTTTAAAAATTAACCTATTGACTGACAAAAGCTAGTATTATGATTCAGGTGCTGAAATGTGAATGGCATCAAATCCACATTTCAGGTGGAGAAACAGAAGGGAAAAATACATATAGAATAAATGGTTAGAACTTGCCCAAGGTCACAAGTGAAATTAGAAAAACTAGAAGCACAGACCAAGGGCACTGTTATCTTAATTTCACGCATATGATTCCTTCTGTATAATTTAGACAACAAAGTCAGACTATATATATTTCTGGTTAAAAGAGATGTTGCCTGATAAGCACCTTTTGAGAGTCAAATTCTGTTTGAACTTCCCTTTACAACTATAAAATTCCTTCCATTATCATATCCAACAGAGAATTTAGATAGGAACACTAAGGACAATAATTTGATTTTAACTGGGCTAATTAAGAATTTAACGTTAGATTTCCCTTCATTCATTCAGAATTTAAGAAAAATGTACTAATTTTTACCCTTCATAATCTTTTTCCTTTTAAAGAAAGCTACCATAAATATGAACATATTACTGTTAAGGAAAGAGCATTCTCTAAAATCAAAGACAAAATTTCCAGATTTCTTCAGAGTCTACAGAAAAGACTCTGGTGTTTCAAAAAAAATGTTCAAGATTTCAAAGGTCTAATGATGAATCAGGTTATTTTTCTTTAATAAATTAAGATGCATTAAAAGAGAAAATGTTTATAATAAAGACAGGTTGTTCAACAAGACACCATGATGTACTCTTCAAATTTTAGCAAATCACAAATGTTAAAGATGAAATAGAGGCATATATTCTTTATCTCTGCTTTTTTTTTTTAAGTTGACAGTATCAATAAAACAAATCCAAGTTCAGCCCATAACCATCTTACTCTGGTGGCAAATCTATGTACCCTTGATGACATGGCTAAGCTATTAAGCTAAGTGTTAACATCTATCTTGATTTTGCTTTTAGAGTCAAGCATTATGTTTATCAAGTCAAGCACCCAGCTCTCCACAGCTCCCAACCTTACCTGCTGAATCTTCCAAATCAATCAGTTTGGGCATTAAACTTTCAGGGAGTTTTTCCGGCAAGTCATAGCCATTCTTCCTAGCAACCACCAGATGGAAAGCAGCACAAAACTCATCCAGTGTCAATGCACCATCTTTATCAAAGTCTGAGAGTTCCCTAGAAGACAAACTTATAATGAAAATAATCTCATTCTGCTTTAGATTAAGTTGACAGTATTAATAAAACAAATCCAAGTTCACCCCAATACCATCTTACTCTGGTGGCAAATCTATGTACCCTTGATGACATGGCTAAGCTATTAGCCTTTATTTCTCAAAAAAGAAGAGAAATACTTTACTTAAAAAAATGCAAAAAGTCAGTAATTTTTAAAAATCTCACAGGCGGAAAGATGAGAAACAAAGCAAATACAGCAAAATGTTAAATGTAGAATCTTAGTGGTGCACACACAGGTGTTCATGGTACAGTCTTTAAACATTCCTGTGTGCTTGAAATTCTTATAATAAAATGCTAAAAAAAAAGCCCTGATAATTAAGCTTACCAAAAAATGACCAGTGGTCCCTATGGACTTTTAGAAATAGGGTTATGTAACAAGCCACTGATATTAAAAAAAAAAAAAAAATTGTTTTTATTATCTAAGTTCAACATGTATGCTTTCTAAAGCACTGAATAGAGCTATAAAGCTTGATACAAAAACATAGCCACTTTACCTTGATGTCCCTGCCATTTCTTAGATACAGAGGCAACCACTTTTACTGCCTTTAACTATAAAAAAGCATACATATATTGCTAGTTCTTGATTTTTCAGTTTTGGGCTTTATCTACCTACCTCTTACTGTAGTACTCTATGCTACTAAAAATCTATTAACAAAATAATTTATAATACAAAGAAATATTCTGATATAAAGCAGAATTCACATGTATGTTTATCTGGTAATTATTTTTAAAAAGTAATTTGTGATGATACTTTGTGTTCTAATGGCTAATTCCACCTACATAGCCGCTATCCTGTGTCTATGTTTAAATGGGAACAAAGCACTATTCTCAAACTTTGGTTTAGTGTAGAACTTATTAAAATTGATAAAAACCAAATGGGATAAACATAACCCTATATATATATAAACTAGTTTTTATTCTGCAGCAAGAAGCAGCTGATAAAGCTTAAAGAATTTTAGCACTTTAGAAAAAACTATTTTATCTGTTATCATTTCTTTCTTTTCCACAGAGCAAAAGAGAAGCTGGCTGTTATTGCAAGAACTATACTGAGTTCTTTATGAACATTTTTGAAGAGGTTAGTGTAATGGTTTATCTTTTAAGGCTCTAAAAATCTACCTTCTAGAAACTCTTTTGAAATAACCCACATTACCCAACTAATGATACATCACACTTACCAAATATGAGAAAGTTCAAGAATAGGAAGTTTTGATTTTGTAAAAAATTCTTTAGCTGCAGATCCTGAAATATTAAAATAATGTCATTTAATGTTATTGTGAACTGAGAACAGAAAGGGGGGTTAAGAATCTCAGACTTTTTCACCAGAAAAAGGTAAACTTAATATATGAATATGCCGTGATGTTGGCCCACAGTGATTATAAACTTTTTAGACAAATATTCTGAGAATTTGTTATCTTTTATAATTAAAATTTACAACCAACAAAACAATGTCTTTGACGATATGAAATTGAGATTTTTGTCCTGTCCCATCTTGAAGAACTTCTGTTTTTAACAACTCACCTGGAATAAATCCGTTTAGATCAGGCTGAATGGTTTTAAACTGATTTACATAATACTGTCTTTGTTCATCTGTTATTTTCCAGGGATCATCATAACTACTGGATTGCCTACGAATTTCATTGGCAGTTGTAGCTGATGCTACAGTTCGTACTGTTGTCTGGTCCTGTAATGAAACATTTTTTTCCTCAGTACAATATCTATCTATATGATTATATGGACCAAGATTGCTAGGTTACTTATCTTTGAAAGCAAAACTTGCTTTTTGTGAATATTTAAAATGTAAGACGTCATCAGCAAACCATGTATTTGTTACATTCAGGTAATTGGATATATTTTTGCACAATGATTACACAAATGTGTAGAATGATAGCCATTATGTTAGCAACGAAAAGTTATGGAAAATGTGCTAAGAAAGCCAAGCAAATATATTTCCAGACACAGAATCCTTTAAAAACTTCACTAGGAAATCAGAAACAGAAATAATATCAGCTGAAACATTTCAATGATAACAGACTTGAAAAAACACAGAGCAGAGTTCTGCTTTTTTAAATGAGAGAATTTACATTTATAAAGTTTACAACAGCAAAATATAAGAACAGTGACTGCAGCAATACTCTGAATGAAGCAAATAAAAATGCAATACCAATAAAATGTCACACCTGGACAGAAGCAGGATGCATGGTTAAAAGAGTACTGGTTGGTGGGGTATCTGCAAAACTGACCCAGTTTTCTTGTGGTGGAGGTGGAGAATGCCCTGACCACACCGCATCACCGGCAGAAGAACCTAAAAGGAAAATGGGTAAACGTGCTGACTCACATTGAAGAAAAAGATAAAGTCACCAGGAAGTTTTCTTTCAAACTCTAACTTTGAAGAAAAATAACAATTTCTAAAACGTAATCTTTTTAATTTAAAATTATACTTCATTTAAATCTTTTTAATGATTGTGTGAGCTCCTTGTCAATACTAAGATTTACAAAATATGTACCTAATATTCTGGGAAATAACTGTTCATTTTACCTTCAGAGAATCTGGTATCCAGAAGCTTTTGTCTAAGCATCATAGGTACATATAAATAAAGTTGTGACTTTTCAAAGTGGTACATTTACTTATAAATTACAATGAAAAACTGTCTTGGAGACAATTCTTAAAGGAATGTTATCAAGTCTTCTTCAATTTACAACTCTAAATAATTGTTACTGCTAAAGAATCTCAAAATACCTGATTGTGCTTCACCAAAGGGAGACCAAAAAGGTCCAGGTCCTGCAAGAGGCCTCTCACTGTTCCCCCCACTGGGGTGACGGTTGTGCTTCCTCCATGTGTGTGGAGAAGTTGGTGGGGACTGCTGTGGGGAAACTACTGGGGACACAGGTTCCTAGAAGAAGTATTAGTATTATAAAAACATAGTTTTAAGGAGACATTTTAATTATGATACCAATAAATGTTTTAGTGTAAGCATCTATACATATAAAACATTAACTAATAATATTTACATGCATGTGATTACCTGTGGATCGGCAGTTGTACGAGGCTGAACTGTATCATGGCTTATGGATCCCTTTTTCACTTGCCCCCTGCCAGGTGGTGGGGGAATTACACCAGAATAAGATCCTTGATTTTCAGAATCTGAAGAATATGAGGCTGCATGGCGAGATTCCTGTTCATTCTTTGAAGCAACAAATCTTGGCAGAGGAAGGTCCTTAACTGTTAATTGCAAAATTATTATTACTTTAAAATAGAAAGTACATACACATTAAAAACACAAAAACTACAGAAATAACAGGCACACAATGTCTATCAAAGCAAACTTTGGACCATCATCTCCCTTAGATTGTTTAGGAAGACTCTTATTAGAAAGAAGTAGTAAAACTAAATTGTCCTTCTAAGGGGTGATGATGATAACTATATTAAAAGTCTACAGTATGTCTGACTCTGTTATTAGCATTTCGTATTTATTTCATCTCATAACTATAACAATCCTATAAAGCCCCTATTTATAGCTAGGAAAATAGAAGCTCTGAGGTGCCAAGGTCATACTGTAGTAACTAACAGACAGAATCTGAACCTAGGTTAATCAGACCCCAAAGCTTAGGTTGCTTCTACGCAAGCTGAGTCTCCAAAACACAGAATATGTCACCAAGTTTGAGACTAATTTAGACATTTTCATGATGAAAACTCCTTAAAATACCTTACTGTCCACCTACCTAGGATATGGTACACAGTGTTCTATCTAATCACTATGGTCTAGCCAATGATTCTCCTACAAACATATTCTACATTCAATTTTATAGAGGAAAAAAGATGAAAGAGTGAAAAGTTCTGTGCAAGTAAATCGTAAGTCATACTTTCAGATTAGAAAAGAATTATTTTCAGAGGAAAGTATACTTCCCTTCATTATATGATTACCTTATTTTTTCTTCAGAACCTCCATACAAAGGAGGGAAACAACTAGGCTTATTCAGTATATAAGTAAAAGAGTGTAAAATTACCTCAAACGAATATAAACCACCAACACTAGATGAACGATGTATGGCAAACCAGAGGTCCACAATGAAAACTTCTGGCCAGCTAAGTTGGTAATTAAACTATTTATAAAAATCCGAAATTGACAGAATTTTACAGAAATTTTTCTATAATTTATAGATTATAGAAAACTTCAATTTTTGTCTTTCTCCCTTTCTTTATGCAAACAGAGCCTGCTGCCTTTAAGTGCCTATCTTTATAGAATTTCTATCTTATTTCACATTAACAAACCTCCAAATAATTAAAAAATAACATTTATAATGTGGTCAGATGTCTGTGACTAGGTTTTGGTTTGCCAATATTTTAATATTATCTCTATCAATCAGAAAGTTTGGTTAACTAATAGTTTCTAATTTCAAGCACAGCCTCCACAGCCTTACAGAGGAAGTAGAAGGTTTTATTAGGAAAGAAGAAAATAAAGAAGCTGGTTGATATAACTCATCATTTACCTTAATAAAATTATATACCTAAGTTCTTTCAAGCAATTTTTAGTTAAGTAATTCTGAAAAACTGCTAACTGAATGGAATGCATGCTGTTCATATGGTATACCATAATGGACTAAGACAGACTTCTAAACTTCTCCAACGAGAAATGCAAGGTAGTCAGAACAGCCACGACACTTCACTCAAGGTCACAAATGCCACTATAATATCAGAAAGACTCGAGTTTTATTGACTTTACTTCACTTGTAACATAAGCCCATTTTCATTTTAGTAACCAGTCTAGTCCATATTTACCTGTATTTATACTTTCCACTCTTAAAGGGAAACCAGACTGCGCAACGGCTACAAGTTTTAAAGCAATGTAGAATTGACTTCTTCCAAAATAACCAAGTCTTGTTGCACCACAAAGCTCCATGATCTATAAAAGAACACAATGTTCATTAAGATTTATGACAAAAATTCTGTTCAAACATAAGCAATGTCCAACTTATTTGTAACTTCTCTAAAGTATGTACCTACTAGATGGCATAATACTCTCAACTGACAACTTCCTCAAGGTCCAAGTGCATATATTTTAAAACAAAGTTGTGGACTTTATAAAAAGGTCACAATTCTCCTTTTTATCAAAATCTGAGCAATGAGATCCACTAGAATAACTATTTTTTGTGAAGAAACACATTTTTCCAGAAACAACGTAAGCCCTACTCTTCTTCACAGACACTGGGCATACAACCAGGCCACATGACCAACAGACTATCAGGCACCCATTTAAAGTAATAGTCATAAAATGATATAAGAAAATCCTAAGGATATATATTAAGTGGGGAAAAACACCACATAAATACAAATACGGAAAGTACATCAAAAGCTGCCAGCAGTTTTGTCAGCTGAAGTTAAGAGTAGGGCTTTTCTTCTTATTTTCCAAATTATATTTAATGTAGTTACACTACATTTCCTTTATTTGTCCTTTTCTTGGAAGCATGCAAATAACCGAGGATCAATATTGATCATTCTACTTGTTATTCAACAAGTAGGTTGGTTACTATGAAGAACTACCAGACTTGAAAAAATACCAGACGTTAATTCAGATTATGAGATTAAATTATAAATTCAAAAGTCATATAAACATTACTAATTGATCTTAAAAAAAATAAAATAAGCACTAAGTATCCTTCTGGCATCTTCTCAAACAATACAAACTCTGGTAGAGAGGGAGTAGATTTCGTTTGTTTTCTTTTTCTCAAAACATTCAAAGGAAGATAAGGTACCCGATGTTAACATACTAAGTCTGAAGAAAAGTATTCACAGAACTGCAAAAAAAAAAAAAAAAAAAAAACACCTATCAATCAATCCTGAAACAATGCGCCACAACAATAATACCACTGTTTACAAGCCCAAAAAAGATGACTAATTTTGGCTGACTGATCAGCACTGGAAGAAGTTCCTGTTTCTGCTGCTAGGGCCACATAATTCTAAAGAAATTTAAAAGGGCAAAGAGAATAAGAGGCAGGTTAACACCATTGAGGGAAGTAAAGTACAAGGAAACTGACTTAAGAAAGGAAGTTTGCACAGCCTTGCAGACATTTTAATTACGATTTTTGGCCTTATCCACCACTCATTTCTGCCCACCTGACACCTCATACAGAATTATCACGCATTTTAGATACCTTTGTTTATAAAAGCGATCGTAATACACTGCAGGCATTGGCTAGATAAAAGGAAGATCTGAAAGGAAAAGGCTAAAAATGAGAAGGTAATGTTCAAAAAGGCAGCCAGCACCTTGCTGCTGTTTTAATTAGTGTTTATTAAACGTTTTATGTTTATTAGCCATTTGCATTTCTTTTGCATTAACTTATTGATTAGAGGTGTTACTATATTGTGGATAGTGACCTCTAAACTACCATGGAATTAATTCATTTATTCAATCAATGACTACTTACTAAGCACCAATCTGTATAACACACTGAACCGACTACTATGCGTGTCCGTGTGTGGAGGAGGGTTTGGGCAGGAAGGGGAAGAAGCAGCAGCAAACGAAGCTTGAAGCCTCAGGCAGAAGCCACTCACGTTGTACACGCTGTTTCCAGTTTATGTTTTTTAAAAATTCTGCTTTGGTGGTATAAAATTTTATAATGTCTATACAAATGTATCATTTTTACCCTTTTATGGCTTTTGGGTTTGCCATACTTAGAAATGCCTCATAATGTTTTCTTCGAGAATGTTTATGATTAATATTGAAATACGTAAGTCTGAGGCTGAGCGTGCTCATAGTAAAATAAAAAAAATATCATTTAAGGATACAGAATTAAAAGTTCTTAAAGTCCCCATCAGAAATAATTTCTCTTAGCTAGAACATCCAGGCAAGAGAGAGAAATAGAAAGTATCCACATTGGAAAGGAGGAAGTCAAACTGTCCCTGTTTGCATATGGCATGCCCTTATGTACAGAAAATCCTCAAAAGACTCTACCCCCCAAATCTCTCATATTTGATAAACAAATTGATTAAAGTTGCAGGATATAAAATCATTATTCCATACAAAAATCAGTAGCATTTCTTCTATACACAAACAGCAAACTAGCTAAAGAAGAAATCAAGAAGGCAATTCCATTTACAATATTACAAAAAAACAACAACAACAAAAAAAAAACACAAAAAAAAAACACCTAGGAACTTAGGAATAAATTTAACCAAAGAGAAAGACCTCTACAAGGAAAATACAAGACACTAATCGAAAAAACTGAAGAGAATATAAACAATGGAAAAACATCCCATGCTTGTGGATCCAAAAAATTAATGTTGTTAAAATGACAACACTGCCTAAAGCTATCTACAGATTCAATGCAACCCCTATCAAAATACCTGATACATTCTTCAAAGAAATAGAAAAAAAAATCCTAAAATCTGTATGGAGCCAAAAAAGACCCTAAATAGCCAAAGCAATCCTGAACAAAAGAATAAAGCTGGAGGTAGCACACTACCAGACATCAAAATATACTACAAAACTGTAACAACCAAAACAGAGTATACTGGCATAAAAACAGACACACAGACCAAGGGAAAACAAAGAACTCAGAAACGAATCCACATAGTTTCGACCAACTGATTTTTCGACAAAGGTGCCAAAGAGCATTCATTGGAGGAAGGACAGTCTCATCAACAAATGGTACTAGGAAAACTGGATATCCACAATGAAACTAGGCCCCGCCACCTCTCACCCTATACAAAAATCAATTCAAGGTCTGCTGCAGTGGCTCACGCCTGTAATCCTAGCAGTCAGGGATGCTGAGGCAGGTGGACTGCTTGAACTCACGAGTTCGAGACCAGCCTGAGCAAGAGCAAGACACCATCTCTCCTAAAAATAGAAAAATGAGCCGAGTGTAGCAGTGCATGCCTATAGTCCCAGCTATTCAAGAGGTAAGGCAAGAGTGTGTTGGTGGTATAGTGGTAAGCATAGCTGCCTTCCAAGAGGTGAGGCGAGAGGATTGCTCAAGCCCAGGAATTTTGAGGATGCCTTGAGTATGACCCCAATATCTCTCTACCCTGGATGACAGAGTGCGACTCTGTCTCAAAAACAAAAAAACCTCAAAATGGATAAAGGACCCAAATATAATATAAGACCTGAGACAATATAACTATCAGAAGAAAACATAGAGAAATATACAAAAATGCGTTAGGACTTTAGCCTGAGAAAAGACTTTTATGAAAAAGACCTCAAAAGCATAGACAACCAAAGCTAAAATAAATAGGATTATATCAAACTAAAAAGCTTCTGCATAACAAAGGGAACAATCAACAGAGGGAAAAGACAACCCGTAGGATGGGAGAAAATACCTGCAAGCTACTCATCCAACAGGGGATTCATGTCTAGAATATACAAGGAGCTGAACCATCTCTACAGCAAAAAAATCTGATTAAAAAACGGGCAAATGAACAGACATTTCTCACACAAATAGCCAACAAATATATGAAAAAATGCTCAATATCACTAATCCTCAGGAAGATGCAAATCAAAACCACAATGAAGTATTTCAACCCAGCTAGGATGGCTATTGTCAAAAAGAACCCCCAGCCTCCCAAAAGAAAAACCCTGGTGGCAAGGATGCAAAGGGGAACTCATACACTGCTGGTGAGAATGTAAACTAGTAGTCACTATGGAGAGTAATATGGAGGGTCCTCAAAAAAAAAAAAAAAAAATCACAAATAGTGGGGCGCCATGGCTCACGCCTATAATGCTAGCTAGGAGGCCAAGGCGGGTAGACAGCTTGACCTCACAGGTTCAAGACCATCCTGAGCAAGAGTGAGAGCCCGTCTCTAAAAGTACAAGTTGCCAGTAGTCCCAGTTACTTGGGAGGCTGAGGCAAGAGAATCACTTAAGCCCAAGAGTTTGAGGTTGCTGAGAGCTGTGATGCCATGGCACTCCACCAAGGGCAACAAAGAGAGAATCTGTCTCCTACAAAAAAAAAAAAAAAAAAAAAAAAAAAAATCACACACAGAACTACCATATGATCCAGCAATCCCAGTAAAGGAATGTTTAAAGGATGAGGCAACAGAAAAGCTGAGCTCTGTGTACCTAGGTGTAGCTTCTCAGCCCTCATGTTTATTGCAGCACTATCCACAATAACAAAGATAGAGAATCAACCTCGGTGTTCAACAGATCTAAGGATAAAGAAAATGTGGCATATATACTCTAAGAAATACTTCACTGTGGAATGAAATCCTGTCATTTGAATCCACATGGATAGAACTGGAACATTATAGTAGGTGAAGTAAGCCAGGAACAGCAAGTTAAAACACTGGGCACTCTTACATGTGGAAGCTTTCAAAATTGACCTCATAGAAGTAAAAAAGTAGAACACAAGATACTAGTTGGGAAGGGTAGGGGAAAGGGGAAAACAGGGAGAGATTTGTTAAAGAACAAAAAATTATAACTAGATAGGTGGAATAAATTCTAGTGTTTTCTATTATATATGATGACTATAGTTAATAATGTATAGTTTCAAATAGCTACAAGTTCCCAAAACAAAGAATAAATGTTTGAGACGGATATGCTAATTGCCCTATACACTACTATGTACCCCATGAATACATACAATTATCATTTGCCAATTAAAAGAATAAAACTTAGGCTTGACACCCGTAGCACAGTGGTTATGGTGCCAGCCACATACACTGGTGTTTGTGTTTTTATACATGTACTGGGTTAGAACCCGGCCTTGCCTGATAAAACAACAATGATAACTGCAGTAAAAAATGGCTGCTTGTTGTGGCGGGTGCCTGTAGTCTCAACTACTCGGGAGGCTGAGGCAAGAGAATCGCTTAAGCCCAAGAGTCGGAGGTTGCTGTGAGCTGTGGCGCCACAGCACTCTACCATGAGTGCAACATGGTGAGACTCTGTCTCAAAAAAGATAAATAAATAAATAAAAATAAAAAATAAAATTTAAGAGATAGTTACATAAGACAGATACCTTTTATAATAAATCCAAGGTATCCTACTAGCTATACAATACAGACTTGAAAGCAACTTTTAAAAAAGACTTTATCATGATGGTAAACTGTTAAAAAAGTAACAATTTTCCTTCATATTTAAAAGTAATGATTTTCCTTCATATTCTTCAATTTTTTTGGTACATGTATACAAACACAAGCACACATTTTACACTAATCGGATCATATTGTTTTATGATTTTTTCATATGTTACCCAAAGATTTTTCTATATCAGCATACATGGGTCTCTAATTTTTTCACAATATATTTCATTGTATGGATAGATGTAACCATTACAAATTAACTAATCCCCTGCTAATGGTTAGGTTTTTCCAGTCTTCCATTACAAATAATACCACAAACATTTTTGTGCACATTTGTGTCCTTAATGTAACTTTAGAATAAATTTTCTTTAGTGGAATATGACTTAAGATATAACAGAGTCAAGTACTAAAAATTCTGAATGACTATCACATACTGACCAGCACAGAATGTTGGTTGTAAGAGAGAGAGGTCAATGCTTTCATTAACTTTATTGGCTTCACAAAAATGTATTAGTCCTAGATACATCAGCACTGACTTCTTGCTAAATGTTCAATTTACCAAAAATTCATTAACTCCTAAGATTATATTTCGCTTTAATACTGACACAGGTCAATGTGGCTAGGAAATCATTGTCTACATTAGGCCTCCTCAAACTTTTTAAACAGGGGGCCAATTCACTGTCCCTCAGACCGCTGGAGAGCTGGACTATAGTTAAAAAAACAAAACAAAACAAAACAAAAAAAAACCATGAACAAATTCCTAAGCACACTGCAAATATCTTATTTTGAAGTAAAAAAACAAAACAGGAACAAATACAATCACACCGCCTCATGTGGCCTGAACACATGTGAGGACCACAGTTTGAGGACCCCTGGACTCTACATCATTCATACAGAACTTGAGCAAATTACATAACTTTACTGTGTCTCAGTGCCCTCATATGTAAACTGAGGAAAACAGTATACTAATTGAATTGCTAGGAGGGTAAAACAAGACTCTATTCAATAGAGCCCTTAAAAGTGGCTGGTCCATGAATAGCATTATTACTTTCCATTTACTACTGTGATCATAGTGAACTTCACATAGTTAGGGACTTCAGAAACTAAGCCACTCTTTTTTTTTTTGAGACAGATTTTCAAGCTGTCCCCCTCGACAGAATGCTATGATGTCACTGCTCACAGCAACCTTAAACTATTTGGGTTTAAGCAATTCTCTTGCCTCAGCCTCCCAACTAGCTGTGACTACAGGCGCTTGCCACAACACTCAGCCATTTTTTTGTTGCAGTTGTCATTGTTGTTTTAGCTGGCACAGCTGGGTTCAAACCCACCAGCCTCGGTGTATGTGGCCGGCGCCCTACCCACTAAGCTACGGGCGCTGCTGACTAAGCCATTCTTGAAAACCACATTTTCTTGAAAGGTAAGAAATAATACCTTAAAGTATTAATACAAGTGTTGTTAAAAAATTTTTGATGGAGCCTGGGAGCAGGGGCTCACGCCTGTAATCCTAGCACTTAGGGAGGCTGAGGCGGGTGGATTGTCTGAGCTCAGGAGTCTGAGACCAGCCTGAGCAAGAGCAAGACTACCTTTTGACAAATAGCTGGGCATCGTGGAGGGCGCCTGTAGTTCAGCTACTCAGGAGGCTGAGGCAAGAGAATTGCTTGAGCCCAAGAGTTTGAGGTTGCTGTGAGCTGTGATGCTACAGTACTCTACCGAGGGAGACAAAGTGAGACTCTGTCTCCAAAAAATAAAAAATAAATTTTTTTTTTTCATTTATGGAAAGGCTTCTAAATTGTAGGATGCTCCTATGTCTTCTTAAGTATCTACTTTTGAAACTTCTGTTTTAAGACAATGTAGTGAGCACAGGAATTTGCCTTCTCTTCCTTCAGGAATCTCATTAAAGTGATAGTAAGGGAATAAACCTGTAACAATAAAAGGGAATCGGCTGACAGAAAATTTCAATAAATTTTAGCAATCAGAAAACAGAGTAGTGATTAATGAAGTAGTAGGGTGAAAGAAAGGAGTGCCAAGAATATCCACGGAGAAGAACCAATTTGCCCAGCAAAATTCAGACTCCTCCACAAATGCTATTTAAAAATGGGACTGAGACAGAGAATGAAGATTCCCATCTCTACTGTTGTTCACACATATCAGTAACCAGCCTCTACTCTCCAGGCAAAAGCAAACAGACCCTGGAAGGTGTGTCTCTAAGAAATAAAATGTTAGAGAAAAACACATTTACCACTCCCAGTAAGTCAGTTTTTTATTGCCTCGTCCTTAAATATGAGCATCTTACCAATTATTAATCCACAACTGAAGAAAGTTTATATAGTAAAAGCAAACTTCCAAATTTACAAACAAACAAACAAACAAAAAAACTGAGGAAAAAAGATAGTTCAGGGAACAAAGAACACTTAAAAATATTCTGGTATCTTCTGACAGACTGAAGACAATACTCCATTCATAAAACAGAACAAGATACTATGGAAAAGTGACAAAGACTAAGACATCTTGAAATACACAAAGTTTAACAGAAATATTGGAAGATAAAACAGAAAAATCTCTCCACAAATAGAATAACAATGAACTGGAAAAAATATAAGAGAAAAGAAACAAAGGATTAATCTAAGAGGACCAATTTTATTAAAATGAGATCTATGGACTACCCTGAGGGCAGGGGTGTTCACAACCAACTGATCATAACCACTTACAGATTCCTTTGTTCCTTCTCCACTCCCACTGCTTCTTTTGACTAGCCTTAAAAAAAAGAGACAGAGAAGCCTATAGGCAGGTATGGTAGCTTACACCTACAATCCCAGCACTCTAGGAGGCTGGGGTGGGAGGATTACTTGAGGCCAGGAGTTTAAGACCAGCAGGGCAACACAGGGAAAACCCTGCCTCTACAAAAAAAAAAAAAAAAAAATTTTAAATTAGCCAGGCAGGCTCGGCACCCATAGCACAGTGGTTATGGTGCCACCACATACACTGAGCATGGCAGGTTTGAACGCAGCCTGGGCCAGCTAAACAACGACAAATGCAACAAAAAGTAGCAGGGGGTTGTGGCGGGTGCCTGTAGCCCCAGCTACTTGGGAGGCCGAGGCAAGATAATGGCCCAAGAGACTGAGGTTGCTGTGAGCTGTGACACAACAGCACTCTACCAAGGGTGACATAGTGACTCTGTCTAAAAAAAAAAAAAAAATTAGCCAGGCATAGTGGTGCTCACCTCTAGTCCCAGCTACTCAGGAGGCTGAAACATGAGAATGGCTTGAACCCATGAGTTTGATGTTGCAGTGGGCTAGGATCACACCACTGCACTCCAGCTTGAGCGACAGGGAGAGACCTATTATCTGTCAATCAAGAAATTCATTCATTCATTTGTTCATGTTTTTTTTTTTAAAAAAAAAAAGGATTACAAAGAATACAGAGAAAATAGAAGAGTAAATAACTAAAGTAAGAAGGGATTTTGCCCACAGCCAAAGAACACAAGTTTTCAGATTCTGAAGATCAACTGTGCGCTCAACACAATGGGGAAAAAACTCCTAAACACATTACTGTGGAACTTCAGAACAGCAAAGATAAAACAAAAACCATAAAAGCACCAGAATAGGGTGGAGGGAAGGGAGGTGAAGTGGTATTAATCACTTAGAATACATTAACTGGACTGGAACCAGACTTCTTATCACCAACACTGAATATCAGAAAATAATAAATCAACATCTAGCAGGTTCTAAGAAAAATATCTTCTCAATCCAAAATTCTGTATCCAAACTATCATCAAGATGAAGGAAAGAATGGACCCATTAATACATGCAGACATTTTTTAAGTTTATTTCTTATGAACTCATTCTTGAGAAAATAAGGATATCACTCAACAGAAAGTAAAGACAGAGCAGCCAGGAACACGTAGATAAATCCCCAAAAAGCACAGAAAAAAAGCTTCAGGAAGTCAGCTGTAGAGCAATCAGTCAAGATTAGAGTAAAATGACAGAAGTCTCCAGGAGGAAGCTTTCAGGAAAAACAAAGGGGAAGAACTCAATGCCTATGAAAGCAAAGAGTACAAGAAAAAGGAAAGATAGTTGAGATATTCTAGGTGAGAATGCTGTAATCATACTACAATACTGAATATTTGGATCTGCAGTAAAATATTTATAGTCATAATATAAATGCCTTTTTGTTCATTTTAACTTTTAGATTTAACCTATAGTCAAAACACATTAAACAATTAAGAATTATGGCTTGGCCTGTAGCTAAGTGGCTAGGGTGCCAGCCACATACACAGGAGCTGGTGGGTTCAAATCCAGCCTGGGCCAACTACAACCAAAAATTAGCCAGGCGTTGAGGCAAGCACGTGAGGCTGAGGCAGGAGAATCACTTAAGCCCGGGAGTTTGAGGTTGCTGTGAGCCATGAGGCCATGGCACTCTACCAAGAGCGACACAGTAAAACTCTGTCTTTAAAAAAGAAAAAAAAAATCATGGCTAAGAACAATATGCAAAAGTTATGAACATTAAATGTGTAAAAGCATGGCTAACAAGTTGAGAGGAAGGTTAAAAAAGGCACTGGCTTATATTCTCAAGAAAAGAGTTAATAGGACAACAAACAAGCAAAGTTTCAAAGGTAATGGAGAACCTAAAAATAAGATAAAATTTAAGAGAACAAAGGAATAGTGAAAAGTAACTTGAATTACATCCTCATTTACTGTAGTAGGGAAATGTCTAAAATTGATAAATCAACATAAAGTAGGGTTTTTAAAAGAGGTAACAGAAGTAATCATTAGAGAAAGAATTTAGTAAGTTTAGGGTGATTTCAGCAGGAAACTAAGTATTATCGGGAACAGGGAACGAGAAGCTGCTTTTTATTATGAGCCCTTGCAAACTATGTTATTTTTTTCAAATCATGAGTAGAAATTATTTTGATGAAAACCCAAAATATAAACCTTTAAAAAGTATACTAAACACAGATTTATATTTTTTGACAATACAGATTTTGGAAATAAATTTGCATGATGTACTAAATTGCAATGATGTATTCAGGGCCTTTAAGAAAAAATGAAATGTTTTTCTTTCACAAAATGGAATGATGCTATTAACAGAGTTTTTGTTTTGGTCTTTATAATAATTCGTGACTTTTCTCTTGTTGTCAAGCTCCCATTTTTTTTGCTCTGTAGGCAGTCTGTGGTTGTTGCCCTTGTGCCTTGCATGCCTTTAGGCTTAGAAATACAAACAAGTTTTTAAAACAAAAAAACAGGAATAAATAGTTCTTTAATAGAGACTCAAAGAACTCTCCAATGAGCAAAGTACATGAGCACTGTTTTACTTCTGGATATATATTCAAGGGAGGGGGTTAACATTAATTGAGCACACTGATGTTAAGTGCAGTGTTAATAACTTCAGGTGTCCTGAAGTTGTTAAAGATAATGGACTAGAACTGGTATTACCATTTCACAAGGGAAGGAAGAGGATCAGACGGGCCAAGTAACTTGGCTAAGGCCAGAGGGCCCAAGGAAGGGCAGAGTTACAACTCAAATGCCCTCCTTTCTACTTACACCATGATTTCATGACATGTTGTGGTCCTTTTGCCAGGATCATGTCAGCTTCCTCAGGGCAATTACCCTTAAGAAATCCTAGCTAAAGCATGTTTTATTTTATACATAGTGACAATAAAAGAATATAGGAAGGCTTCTATTCCTATGCCAAGAATGCAAGGATGCTGAATCACAAAACGTAAGAACTCAAAACAGAATAAGGAATATATTGAAACTATACATATACTGAGATAGGATCATCCCATTAAACTGCCAACATTCTCTCCAAAATGAAATTTCATAATTTTAACATAATCAAGTGTAACAGAAAGTAGTATCCTCTCTTCTGAGTCATTATCAGATTAAAAATGAGAAAGTGACTCTATTGCTTTCAGTTTTATAAAAAATTCTTCAGTTTTTGATGGCTTATGAGCCTGGACAGTTTGGCCTACCGATATCCCCAACAATGGCTAGCCAATCGCTATAGATTCTATTGTTCTACTAACTTGCTAGACTAGTCCCTACAACCCTGTGACTCACTAAGCTTTAAACATGGGAATACTTGTAATGGAGATTCACGTCTACTACAAAGCAGGGAACAATTATAGTGAGTACCTATTATTAGGAAGGGCGTTTACTTATTATCCCACTTAGTGTTCTAAACAATTCTCTAATGTTGGCTACCATTATTCCCAGCTCATTGTTAAGAAAACTGAGGCTAATAAGTGCCACAGCCAGGATTCAATGCCAGGGCAGTTTAAGTCCAAAGTCTGTTTCCAGATGCCTCCAGGACAGAGACAGGAACTCTTGCCTAGTGAGTAGCAGTTTCAAAATATATTCCAAAGAACACTGGTCAAATTAGAGGCTCTCTAGGTGAGTAAGATGAGGTATATAAATAGCCCCTTTGGAGATTTCAGGATGCATTTTTATCCCTTAAGAGGTACTGAAGAGTCCTACAGTCTTAAATCCCTTTTTGGTTTAATACATATTAAAGTGCTTTAGAACAGTAGTCTATATACCACATACTCTGTATTACTTTGAGAATCAATGTTACAGCCTTTAAAGCAGCGATTTAAAACTTTTGGTCTCAGGATCCTTTACACATGCTTGAAAAAGTTTTTGAGGATTCCCACTAATCTTTTGCTTTGTGGATTATATTTATTGATATTTACTATATTAAAATTTAAATTGGGAAATTAAAAAATATGTATCTACGAATTCATTTAAAAACAAGAACAATTCTATCACATATAGCAGTTTAATAAAAATAATTTTCAAAACTAAAAATAATCAAACGAGCAAAGCACATTATTTCATACATGTGTTAAATGTTCATGTGTACCCACTCAAAGCAGCCACTGAAAACACAACATCTATGGCTGCAAGTAGGTAACACAAATTAGTGAAGCTGATAAAGTGAAGAAAGTAGTAAATTAGCAGCAGCTGATTCAACTCCAGATGACTGCTATGGAAGAATACTTGCCCAATAATGCCACCTTCAGATTTTTCTACAATTAGATGTATGGAAGTGTTGTTGTCTCATCCTTCACTGGTATAGCCCTTAAATACACATTCCAACAGATATAAATAATACAAGAATTCTAAAATACATTTTCCCTTAATAAGTTAATATTGCTTCAAGGACTTTGCATTTGCTCTATTTATGGTCTGTTTTTCCCTTCAGAGGGAAAAAGCTCAGCTGGTCTCGCTGTCATTCAGGTCTCAACTAAAATATCATGATCTCAGAAGTCTTTATTATTAACCTATTTACTGTCAGTGTCAGAACGAGACCTCTCTTACATTCCTAGCACTCAGACCAACTTCCAACACAGTTATCAATGCATTTTTGGTTGGATGAATAAATGAATGAAACGTTATCTATGGATCAGCTTGGCTGTAGTCTCTCTCTACTCCACACAGAGACCACCAGATTAACAGTTCTAAAGTACCACTCCAAATCATTTTATTATATTTTAAAGAACTTCGAAGTCTAGCAATTCAAGGCTCTCCATAATGTTACCCAAAGTTTGGGTCATCAGAAAATGGAGGGACAAGTGATTTGAGGAGAAGGCAAAAGAAATTTATTACTTTGCCAGCAAATGAGAAAAATGACAGACAACAGTGTCAAAACCCACATTTAGAAGCACAGAGCTTTTAAAGGTTTTCTGATTCCATAGTCCCATCCTGGGCCAAGACAATTTCATGGCCTCTGTCCATATTCATTCCATCTTCTGCTAGGATAGTATTATGACCTCCACCCAGATAAATCACAACTTTGCCTAAGAGGATCTCCTGACTTCCACCCATCCCATCTTCAGCTAAGAAGATCTTGTGACTTCTGCCCAAATAATTCCCTTGAGCTTCACCTATGGCACAAAGAAAAAGAGACATTCTCTGCCCCTCTTGACCAATGGCCTGGGGTAGGCATGCAGGTTTTAGTTCCCCAAAGTTGGGGAGACAAAAAGTATTTTTTGACATTTCTTTTCAGGCCATTCCCTCTGCAACAGTAATACAACCCCGATCTTACTTTGCTAATCTAGACTGGGCTTTCCTTCCTCTATACTTTTGTTTTTCTCTCTCAAGAGGTCATACTCCAATGTTTGCCTATTAAAATTACACTATTCCTTCATGACTCACCTTAAGATCCTCCTTCTTATAGTAACATTTTCTGTCTGTCCCGCTTTCATAACCAAATAAGCTTTTCCTTCTTTCTACTGGTATCCCAAATTATTACTACAAAATACGGTACTATTTGAATTACCTATAATTGTCTGTGCAATTGTATTATCAAACCACACACTCCCTATCCCTCCTCCCCTCCAATAAGCTCCCTGGGGGCAGATACTATGGTTTAGTTACAGTAAAATTCACTGTAGGTTTGGCACTGTTCTTTGCAAACAGTTGGCACTTAATGTCTGCTGAAGGGAATTGCTTCCCATGGTGCTGGCATCCTCCCAGTTTACCAAATTCATTCTGTTAGAATTTGAACCAACTCTTACTCGGAAAGATTTTTACCACTTCTTTAAAAATTAAACATTTTCTAATAATAGTAATTGTTTGCTTTGTCCAAGGTAGCTTATACACAATCCATCCACACTTGTATATCACTCTCAGCGCTGCAGCACATGGTCAAAAGGGAAAAGGTCAAGGAAAAAGTCAATGGCAAAGAGAACAGGCACATATATCAAAGCCCAGTCATTCCAAAAGCCTTAACTTCCTTTCAGCTATCAACACAATGTTTAGTTTTGTGGACGCACTATAATCTCTAACAGTTTCTTTCGCTACAAAAACAATTTAAATACTTAGCACAATCCAGCGAGCAGGGAAGTCATACCCATCATTGCATTCATGATCCACGTTTGTATTCCTGACTTTTGCTATCCTCGGTGCCAACTCCCTCCTAAACTTAGGTCTGAAGTGAAACTGTAATCTTACCACCCTTTTTGAGACACCAGTTACACTAGAGCAAATATCTCATCTCACTGTCATATTTCTTATCCAAAACTTTTAATTGCTTATTACTTTAGTTGCACAACTCAAATGAACTGTGTTTTCAAGCCTGCGGGTCAAGGCCACATTGCTTCTTTCCTTTCTCCAGCTATGATTTTATCTCTATACTTATGAAAACAGATATTCTCTTGATTTTTTTCTTCCTTTCACCCAAACTCTTATCCTTATTTTCCATTCTATATTTCAACCACTTTCCTACCTCAGCAAGGGTAATTTCTCTAAGTCTTTTCCCCAACATTATTTATGTCCTTAGGTAAAATTAATTGTATGTTGTGTTAACATACAATGTACCTTATTTTACAGAACTAAAAATAAATGCAAAAATTTATCATAGAGGAATTAGGTACCAGTATCAGGCCAGCTGCAGTGTCTCATGCCTATAATCTTAGCACTCTGGGAGCTTGAAGAAGGAAGATACCTTGAGCTCAGGAGTTGGAGACCAGCCTGAGCAAGAGTGAGACCCTGACTCTACTAAAAACAGAAATATTAGCTTATAGTCCCAGCTATTTGGGAGGCTGAGACAGAAAGATCTCTATAACACAGGAGTTTAAGGGAGCTGTGAGCTAGGCTAACCCCACAGCACTCTAACCTGGGCCACAGCGTGAGACGCTGTCTTAAAAAATAAACAAATAAGCAATATCAGAATTTTCTTGAGGCACTGAAATATAGAAATGTTAGAACCACAAAAAAGTATGTGAGGTAATACATACATTAAACAGTTTGATTTAGCCATTCCACAATATTTACATATTTTAAAAGAACATGTTGTACGTTACAAGTATATAAACTTTTTGTCAACTAAATTAATAAAGGAAAATTAAAATGAACAAAGAAATATTACATAAGTATTCAGTAAGTATTCATTTTTCTATACAACTATCTGTATAAAAATAAAAGGTGTATTTCTTAATATAAAGAAAACTACAAATGTCTTCTATAACTTTTCATCACAGAAAGTTCAAATATATATACTTTCCCACCTAATATTATCACAGAAATTTATTTATTTATTATTATTATTTTTTTAATGGAAAAGTCAGAAAAATAAGTCAATATATTTTTCTTCTCCATAATAACATGAACAGCTACAAGAAATCTAAGTGTAATAAGAGAAATTGGATGTTGGCTTGCACACATTCATTTTTAAAAAGACAACAGGCCATCATACAAGAGCATAACTCCACCTGTGTTCATCTGATACTCTTGAGTTTTCACTTACAGGTAACGCCAAGTTAGTTGTTCCAACACTGGAGCTATTCGTATCTTCCCCCTTATTTATGTCTGTGTTTTCCTTAAGCAGAGAGTAACTCTGGAAGGCTGTTTTTCTCTGCTTGCTTATTTTAGTCCATAAGTTATATACTATCTGTGGCACATGTTTGATGCTCAGGCCTTAACTTCAGGAGTTGAAGAATAGATGGAATCTGAATTCTCTGAGCAATGTCTTCTAGTTCTTCTTCTGTTGTCTCCGAAAAACCAATCTTTGGCTTCGCCAAGTCACCACTATGTTCTTCAGGAAGCACACATTTCCAGAGGCCATATATTTTTCCTACCACAGTTTGCCATAATCTCAATGTTCCATCTTCAGAACCGCTGGCATAGAGCTCTCTCCATCAGGACTAAATCTCACATAGTGAATAGGACCAAAGTGTCCTTTGTAGGATTCTAATTCTTCTCCACTATTATAATCATACTTATAAAGTTTAAAATCTTCACCACCTGCAACAAGAAATTCTTTCTCAGGATGAAGTGATGCAGAATTGATGGTTGTGGGAGCCTCAAAGGATTTAATTGGGTCCAAACTTACTGCACTATGAAAAGCAATAGATCGTCCATAAGTTATAACCAAAATCTCTCCCTCAGGAATATATTCCATACTACTAACAGACATATTAAAATTTACAGATTTCACTTCTGTCATAGTAGCATGATCCCAAAGTCGAACAGTTTTATCGTCAGCTGAAAGAATCTGTTTATCGTCACTGCACCATAGAGCCTTTTTAATACCAGAGGTGTGACCACTAATTTCCTTAGGTTCTGCTTCAGGTCTGTTCAAATCATATATGCGTAATAGTTTATCTTGTCCCCCAGTTAACAAATAATTACTATCCTGTGTGAA
>CAUYPK010008388.1:0-15318 GCA_963574355.1 Loris lydekkerianus | reverse complement strand
TTGAATTCTTGAGATAACCTTTGGAATTCTAATTCAATCTTATTTGCTATCCAGATCCTGAATTCAATTTCTGACATCTCAGCTATTTGTTTGTGCATGGGGTCTTGTGGTGTTTCTGCCCCATTGATCCTTGGGGGAGTTAATCTGCTCTGATTATTCATATTACCAGAGTTTTTCTGTTGATTTTGCCTCATGATTGTTTTTCACCGTTGCCTCTGGCCATCCTCTGAGTTGGGGAGGTGTCTCTCCAAGATTAGACCCCAGCGGGTTCACTCTATTGTTGCTGGATCTTTGTAGGGAGTGACCCTGTGTAGTTCCTCTGGGGCTGCTCTAGCTAGAGAGTTCTGGTTGTGGAAGCAACTCTGGTATGTGACACACCCGGATTCAGCAACAGGGCTGGGAGTGGTGCGCATGGTTCTGGGAGTGCCTGGTGCCCAGTGACTTTGGCACAGAGAGCCCAAGGCTCCAGCAGTCTCTGGCCAGGAGAAGGGCTCTGTGCTGAGGCAGGGAGGGCTCCAGAGGGCACGCAGCTACCTGTGTCCCTGGTCAGATGAACGGACTAGTGTGGAGGCTGGGAGGACACAGGAGGGAGGCTGCAGGGTTGCATGGCTCCCACAGTTCCTAGTCAGGGAATGTGGAGGCCCAGTGGGTGCAATTCACCAGTCGGGGGTCTCTGCACAGCTCTTATGGAGGTCTGGGTGGCACCAATCCCAGGAGTTTGAGGTTGCTATGAGCTGTGACATCACGGCACTCTACCCAGGGCAACAGCCTACGGCTCCAGTGTGCCAAAACCGTCTCACTCTGCCCCTAAGGATTAAGGCTGTAAGGCAGCTCACTCCCTGCCTTTAGGCTGCTCAGTCACTAGGTTACTTTGTCCTGCCTGATCCTGGCTCTGGGACCCTGAGGGCGAAGCTTGCTGGGGCAGTTTTTTCCCAATGACTTTCTGCGCCCAGCTCAGTGGCTCAGTCTGGGGCCCCAGACAATGCCCAAAGTTCTCCACACTCCTGCTCAAGCTCTCCCCAAGGCAGTTCAACTGAGTGCCAAGTCTAAGAACACCAAAACAGTTCATAGGTAAGGCCCTTCGGGTTTGCAGTCTCACTGTTGCTTGTACTCATGGTTGCTGGGGTGATTAGGTCAATCGAACACACACAATCACTTGCCAGCTCTCCACTGTTTTTGTCCTCCTCTTGAGGTCCAGAAATCCCTTGCTGGCTCCCTGTATCCTCAAAGGGATGATTATAGGCAGATCCCATGGGCCAGAGATGCCTGGAGTTCTGTCTCCCCAGACTTGCTATGCTTAGTTGCAGGGAAGCTGTTACTCAGCCGCCATCTTTAATCCTCTCTTATGGTACCATTTGTCTGCTTCATATGGACAGGTCTCTCCTCTGGGGTGCTGAAGATTGGCCCCCTGGCCCCCTGACACCTGCTCACCTTCCAATTTAAAGGCCAGAGATTACAGAGTAGGGCCAGACACAGTGGCTCATGTCTGCAATCCCAGCACTTGGGGAAGATGAGGCAGGAGCATTGTTTAGGGTCAGGAATTAAAGACTAGCATGAGCAACACAGTAAGACCTCATCTCTACGATAATTTAAAAATTATGCAGGCCTGGTGACAGCCACCTTTAGTTCCAGGTACTCAGGAGGAAGATCACTTTAGCCCAGAAGTTTGAGGCTGCATTGAATTATCACTGGATATCACTGCACTCCAGCCTGAGTGACAGAGAGAGACCTGGTCTCAAAAACAAACAATAAACAAAAAACTCCCAAACCTAGAGAGCAGTTGTCTTAAGTCTGCTTCAAAAATATCACGAAATAGCCTTTTGGGGGGTTGGGAAAATAGTATCATTTTCTTTTTTTAGTAAAGAGATTCATCTTACTTTTTACTACATTTATTCTCCCTGTGGGACTTCACAAAAGTAATTTCATTTTGAATGAAAACAAAATGCCATTTGTAAACATTTGAATTTATGACTGATTTGGCCTTTGTATGTCAATGCTGTTTACCAGCAACCTAGGATACAATGTTTAAAGCAGTTTGTTATTGCCTCTGCCCTAGGTGAGGGAGACCAGCATTATTTACCCATTCAGATATTCCTCTAAACCTCCTAAAACTTAGCTGAGCATTCCTTCTTACCATACCACTCTTCTAGATATTTAGGAACGACAGGGCCAACCCACTAACAGAAAGTAGAGGGAGCATGTTCTGGTTATCCATTGCTAACAGATTATCCTGAAAGACAGCAACTGAAAACAGCAACTATTTATCATGTTGCATGATTTTGAGGTGCACAGCAGGGCTCAGATGGGTGAGTCCTCAGTTGTAAGTGATATCACTTGAGGTCACTCAGAGGTAATCATGTGGAGGTTAGGTTCCCTGGAGGGTGGGACCCAGATAGCTTCATTCATGTCGGGCACCTGTGCAGGGATAGTTAGAATGGTCAAATTAAATTCCTCTAGCAGTGGATGACTATTATGTTTGGTGTTAGGCCTAGGGTGCTGGAAAGATGTTCTCATGTTTACTCTACCCTCAATTTACAACCATTCCGGCATGTCTGTGGCACAGACTGGAGGTTTCCCTCCATGCACTTGTCTCTCCTGAGACTGGTGTTTATACTAACTGAGTGCTAAGTTCATTGAGGAACTGGGAGATCTTAGTTCTCCTGGTCTATCCTCAGGCTTTGGCAGGACCTGTGTGTCTGGGCCTGACAGTGAAGCCTTTTCAGCATTCCTCCTGATGATAGCCTTCTCAAAGAAGTCAGACATCTGTGCTGAATCTTGAGCAGGTGAGAATTTCTTATTCCTTTCCTATTGGAGGTAGACCTCTGTTTTGTATTGCTATAGGATCCCAGACCCAAGAGATTTTTCTATTCCCCCAGGGCCAGATGGCTTTTGTTTCTACTCTTTCCCTAGAAGCAATGGATGTTTGCCGGGCTCCCTGGTGTGGGAGACTTTGCTACTGTTCCCCTGTTCTTGAGCTGTTCAAAGCTTTTGGTTTATATGAGGGAAGGTTCTAGGGAGTGGACTATGTTTTACGCCACTTCCCCAGTGACAGCTGATTATTACTTGTAAACCTGAGCCCCCAAGAAGGCTTGTTCTTATCTCCTACTCTTTTCCCAATTGGTCTTATGATCACCTGGTAGAAAAGAGCTTGGGAAAACATGCAAAGTTCCTTGTGGAAATCTGGGATTCCCATTTAATCTAAACTGGTCAACATCTAATCTTTAAAAATTTGATAAAAGCTTTGCTATTTTCTTCTTACTTTCTTTAAATGGTGCTCACCCTTCTTTCCATGCTTTGCCAAAGGTAAAAATTTATTTGTTCCTTTTTTTTTTCCTTTGGAGGGGTTTGTCAGTCTTTGGAATTTAGTTCATTTGGTTGCCTTGGGTTTTTAGAGTCTCTAATGCAGTGGTTTTCAACCTTCCTAATGCCGCCATGTATTTTCATTGTTAAAAAGGGGTCGCTCAAATGGTATATAAAACCAGTGTATGGTGCCCTATGATTTCATTAATGTACACAGCTATGATTTAATAATAAATAAATAAATAAATAAATAAGAAAAAAATTAAAAAAAATAAAAAGGGGTTGCGACCCACAGGTTGAGAACTGCTGCTCTAATGGGTTCAAGAAGAATTATGATGTTGTAGATTATCTGGCTTTGTCTTGTTGTTGGGGTGAGAGTGATGTTATCTTGAAGTATTCTAGATCCTAAGCAGAAGTGGAACTCTAGAGGATATTTTAAAAATTCTTTTTAGGCCAGGCCTGGTGCCTCACGCCTGTAATCCCAACACATTGGGAGGCTGAGGTGGAAGGATTGCTTGAGGCCAGGAGTTAGAGATTAGCCTGAGAAATATAGCGAGGCTCCATCTCTACAAAAAATAAGAAAAATTCGCAGGACAAAAGGTAGTGTGTACCAGGAAGATCAGTTAAGCCCAGGAGTTGGAGACTTCAGTGAGCTATGATTGCGACACTGTATTTCAGCCTAATTTTTATTATAATAAATTTCAAGCATTAAAAAGTAGAGAGAAGAGTAAGTACTCACCACTCAGCTTTTTTAACAATTTATCTTTGACATTCCTTGATACATGTATTGCTATATACTGATCCATTTTATTCTTTTTATCAGGGGCATAGTATTGTATAGTATCAAAATATAGTATCTTACATTTTGATATACAGGGTGGACATAAAGTTTGTATGCAATTTACTATCTTAAACTATTTTAAATTGCATATGAACTTTATGTCCACCCTGTGTAATGCCAATTGTCCTTATAAAAGTCTTTACCAATTATATTCCCACCAACATTGTACGAGGGGCACCCAAAATCTTAACTTAAAAAGCTGAGGCTGCCTATTCCAAAGAAAAATGAAAGAACAGTTAGGTTTCCAGTTTGATCCAGTGAAAGACATTTTCACTGTAAAAGTCTACTACAAAGCATTTCCTAGAAGGAACTAAACATTGGTCTATAGTTCATTTGTTCCATTATTTAACAGCTGAAGCTATTTGCTCTCTAAAGGTAAGCCACTAAAAATTGGCAAATTGCAAGTACAAAAAGAAAATTCCCAGAGTTAGAGAATAATAGCACAAGCATAACCTTGGAGCCCAGTGTTCTTAAGGCTCTAAAGGAGTGCATTTATGTGGGGAATAATGTAGCACAGTGGTTCTCAACCTTCCTAATGCTGCAGCCTTTTAATTCAGTTCCCACAGGTTGAGAACTGCTCTTGTAGCACATTCCTTCCAGCTGTGGACTTTTCTTGTAGACTCCTTCCTCTGCTAGAATCCACTTTGCCAGTTAGATTGTGTTTGGTGGCCATTTACAGAAAATCAAGATTGGAAAGGCTGGGAGTGTTTCAGGCTTCACTTCAGAATGCCATAACCGAGATGGCCCTCTCCTGCATGTGGGCTTTGTTTTAAGCTGGCTTTTCCTGTGGTAGAGAGAGAAGCTGCCGGCTCCCAGGCTGCATGTATGTCCTTGTTCACATTCAAGAAGGAAAGCAGCTCTTGCCCTGTCATCAAACAGAAGTCAGGCATTTCACTCTGATTCATGCGCCTTGGGTCATGTCCCTCTACCCATTAACAAATTACCTTGACTTGTGAAGATAGTCATGTGCTGATTGGCCTAGGCCAGTCTGTCTTTAAACCAATTGCCATGGTAAGGAGATTAAATTAAACCAATCAAGCTCAATCCTTCAGATAATGGAAGGTCTATTTGACCCCAAACCTATGCATGCAAAAGTTGTCTGGCAGATGAGAGGTAGGGATATAGGCAATCACAAATCCTACTTTACTTCTTTAGTCCTCAGCTGAGATGTCAGATCTGCTGAGCAGCTTGCCCTGATCCCTAAACTAAGTAAGAGTCTTCCCGTTTTAGCTCATAGTGTAAAGCATTATGTTCCTTCACAATGCTTCTCTTCTTTAAACTACAGTGGTCTCCCCTTAGCCACAAGGGATGCTTTCTAAGACTCGTAGTGGATACGTGGAACTCTACTTATTTTTTTTTTTTTTTACTATACAAACATACCTATAATAAAGCTAAATTTATGGCTCGGTGCCTAAAGCTCAGTGGTTATGGCACCAGTCACAGACACTGGGGCTGGTGGGTTCTAGCCTGCCCCAGGCCTGCTAAACAACAATGACAACTGCAACAAAAAAATACCCGGGAGTCGTGGTGAGCTCCTGTAGTCCCAGCTGCTTGGGAGACTGAGGCAAGAGGATCATTTGAGACCAGGAGTTTGAGGTTGCTGTGAGTTGTGATGCCACAGCACTCTACCGAGGAAGACGCAGTGACACTCACAAAAAAAAAAAGAGCTAAATTTATAAAGTAGATGCAGTGAAAGATTAATAACTAATAATGAAATAGAACAATTATAACAATATTGTTCTATTTTATATATAATAATCTATATATAATAAATAATAACATTTATTATTAACAATATTGTTCTATTTTATTATTAATAACAAATGTTATGTGAATCTGGTCTCCTCCCCCCCCCCAAGTATCTTATTATATTTTACTTACTTATTTTCAGATGACAGTTGGTCATGGGTAAATTAAGCTGTGGAAAGTAAACCCTCAGATAAGCAGGGACTATCTGCGTGATTATTTGTTAAAGTCTGGTTCCTGCTTGGGCATGGTGGCTTACACATGTAATCCTAGCACTCTGGAAGGCTGAGGCACTCTTGAGCTCAGGAATTTGAGACAAGCCTGACAAAGAATGAGGCCCCATCTTTACTAAAAATAGAAAAATTAGCCAAGTGTTGTGGTGGGTGCCTGTAGTCCCAGCTACTGGGGAGGCTGAGCCAAGGAGGAACACTTGAATCAAAGAGTTTGAGGTTGTTGTGAGCTATGATGATGCCATGGCACTATACCCAGGGTGACAGAATGAGACTGTCTCAAAAGAAAAAAAAGGTCTGGTTCCTCTCCTAGACTCTAAGCTACATGAGAGCGGAAACCGTGCCTTTTTCTCAGCACAAGTCCTTAGCTGGTACCTAAAAAGCATTCTATAAAAATGTGTGAAATAAATAAATGGGTTCCTCTCAACTTCTACTCAATAATGAAAATTTTTACTTCAGTCAGCTTCAAAATTGACATGGTACCAGGGGAGAGAGACCATGAAAGTCAATACTAAGCTCAAAGCTTCACAGTGTGACCACAAACTGTTAAGTGCTAAACACAACAGAAAGATGCTCCAGCAATTACATTGATTATAAAAGTTAGTTATTATAAATGACACCATCAAATGCCAGTTCTGCATGAAAAAAGTCTTGTAATTTGTAATAATATTCATTCCCTCTCCCTTTTATTATCAAGGTTATATCTCACAGCAGAGTAAATTTTTTTTTGTTACTGGTTCCTTATTTATTACCACGGATAAATGATATCATAATACTTATCAGAGGGATTACAGAGCTCACAAAACTTTCCATAAAAGAACCATGATATCAAAACACAGCACAGGCCATCAAATACCATATGAATGAGGATTTTATTAGCTTCCAATGATGATAACTATTATTGTATCAGAATTCAATTCACACTGATTATTAGTAAACATTTACAAACATTAAAATGTGCATAGTAACATTCAGATCTGATAGGGCTAAAAAAAGTCATAAAAAATACATCATGAGGGCTTTACTATTGTGATTGGTGTTCACATGACTTTAAGGAGATCACTATTTCATCTTTTTCAGCATGAAAAATACCTTCTGGGAAGGTATGCTGTCCTCCAAATTTAAATAGTAGCATACAGCATTGTGGGAAATTTGGTATTTCCAATTCTTAGTATTATCTTGGCTTTTCTTTTTTACCTTCTCAGTTCTCCAGAATTCTCATAATTCAAAATAAAAATATTAGTTGGGAGAAGTTCTCCACTTGGGAATAAAACAAAATTGACAGATTGAATTCTGGTCTGTGCAGACACCACACAGACCAAATTCAGGTAATATTCACATTAATGGATATTTTTAAATGTTTGTATAATAAAGCAACAGAGTCTTGATGAATCTGTCAGACTTAATCCGTCAACATTTAGTGATCATGGGAGATTACATTTAAAAAAGTGTGTTCTATCTTCTGTACACTAACATACTATGAAAAATTGAAGATGAGAGACCTTTTGAAAATGAATGGTATAAAAATTCACAGTAACAGAGTAAATTTCAAATGTATTTACACAGACTAGTCCTGTCTTATTTTTCTTAAAATGAATAAAAATCTGTATCAGAAATGCATAACCGGGCAGTACCTGTGGCTCAGTGGGTAGGGTGCCAGCCCCGTATACCGAGGGTGAAGGGTTCAAACCCGGCCCCAGTCAGCTAAAACAGCAGTGGCAACTGCAACAAAAATAGCTGGGCATTGTGGCGGGCACCTGTAGTCCCAGGTACTCAGGAGGCTGAGGCAAGAGAATCACCCTAGCCCAAGAGCTGGAGGTTGCTGTGAGCTGTGACACCACTGCACTCTACTGAGGGTGAACAAAAAAAAAAAAAAAAAAAAGAAAGAAAAAAGAAATGCATAACCATGGAACTGAGGCTATAAGGAGGTTTTATAAAGAGGATAAAGAAATGATTATAAGCCAGAGGAACTGCTGTTTTAAATTTTATTTTCAGATCAATTTTTGTAGTTTTCAAATAGAGGAGTTTAGGGAAAATTGAGTTTCGACGTTTTGAAACATTTATGTCATCAAATGTAGGTCTACTTTGTCCTACCAAACCTCAGCATTCTTGTTAATGATGTTTGGAAATTCCATTTATACAGCATCAATTAAATCTTGTCAAATTACATGTATAACCTTAATGTAATTATTACACTTTCTGTGGGAAAAATTTTATCATTGTATTGGTCCTGAATAAACAATGAAGTGTTTTAGTAACCACTATTTATTATGTTACTTTTTCATAAATGCATATTTTTCTGCTATTTTCCAGAAATAACCAAAATAATATATATTTAGATTCTTTCTTTATTTCCTTCCTTCCTTCCTTCCATCTTTCCTTCCTTCCCCTCTTTCTCTCTCTCTTTCTCTCTCATTCTCTCTCATTTTCTTATAGAGTCTCACTTTATCACCCTGGGTACAGTGCTGTGCTGTCATAGCTCACAGCAACCTCAAACACCTGGGTTCAACTGATCCACCTGCCTCAACCTCCCAAGTACCTGGGACTACAGGTGTCCACCACAATGCCTAGCTAGTTTTTCTACTTTTAGTAAAGTTGGGGTCTTGCCCTTGCTCAGGCTGGTCTCAAACTCCTGAGCTTAAGCAATCCTCCTGCTTCGGCCTCCCAAAGTTCTAGGATCACAGGTGTAAACCATGGCATCTTGCTCTAGATTTCTATTAGATTATGTGAAGAAATTTATTTATTAATTATTATTTTTTTTAGACAGAGCCTCAAGCTGTCGCCCTGGGTAGAGTGCTGTGGCATCACAGCTCACAGCAACCTCCAACTCCTGGGCTTAAGCAATTCTCTTGCCTTAGCCTCCCAATACTTAGTACTCCTAAGTATTACTGACATCTTATTCAGACTACAGGTACCCACCAGAATGCCTGGATATTTTTTGGTTGTAATTGTCATTGTTGTTTGGCAAGAGATTCTCTTGTCTCAGCCTCCCAAGTAGCTGGGACCATGGGCTCCCACCTATTTTTCTGTTGCAGTTGTTGTTGTTTAGCAGGCCTAGGCCAGGTTTGAACCCACCAGCCTTGGTGTATGTGGCCGGCACCCTACCCACTGAGCTATGGGCACCACCCAGAGTGATATTTATTCCATAGTGAATCAATTATAACAGCATGGTCTGGTGGATGTGGGCTAATCTATTTAATATAGTAACTTTACTTTGTTAGGCAACCTTTAGGAATAACCATTAATGTGAGAAAATAAATAATCCTCCAAAAGAACCTTTTCTCCTCCTGCTTGTCACCTGTTATTTGTCCTGATTTAATCTCATTATATGAAGAAATAAAGGCAATATGTACAATTAAAGAAATAAAAATCCAAGGCCCTTATTTGACAACAAAGTGTTTTCTTTTAAAATGTGCAAGACATAGGTAAAGCAGTGAAGTGGGTATTTGGGTGGCTTAAGGATTTGCTGTTTTTTTTTCATTTTGGATCCAATTTACACCTCAGTCTTATTTTCTTTTGCTCATGAAAACATTGCAAATAAGTTTGGAATTATTACACCCTTCACAAAACCAAAGTAAGCAACTGACTTTTCTTTAAACTGTTTCATTGTTGGAGAAGTTTCTTGATGTTTTCTAAATCTAAGGTAGGTTTTTAATAACCTATTAAGACAACCAGCTTAGCCTGGTGAGATAAAATTTGACATTAGGACATCAGTGTCCCAGTCCTATTTTACTAGTAACTTTGAATAATTGCTCACCATTTCTGTGATATCCAAAAAATGCTTTGGAATGGGTGCTCAATGTTTGTTGAATGAATGAATGAATGAAATAATATCTAACACTTCCTGAGCTCTAACCACGTCCTGGACGCTCTATATGTATTACCCTGTGAAGCATATACTGTTATTAACTCTAACCAATTAAGGAGAAAGGCACTTACTCAAGTTGTCCAATGTCACCATCTAGCAGTGTGTGAAATTTGTACCCCAGCCATCTAAGTCTAATGCCAGTGCTCTTAAACATGCTGTGTCTGAGTCTTACCCCTGGTTCCAGGAAAAGAAAGTCAACTAAAGGCAACTAATAGCACTCCAGCTATCCTTTGCTTGATGAACTTGCGTCTGTGCTTTGTCAGGTCACACCATGTGAAAAAGGAACTCAGCAGGGCTGGAATCTCTCACTATGCGGTGTCCATAATCTTGGATGCAGGAAAACTATTTTGCCTTTTGTGTCTTGAAGAGTGCATAACTGAACCAGAGAGATAGAGTTAATTGACCTTAAAATATGTGCTGCCCCTTGACCTCTTGGGGGGTAAGTGAGGGACATAGAACTAAGTATTACTGACATCTTATTGAGAAATCTAAATATAACACTCTCAAAGAGATATTTGACACTTGATGAAACAAATGTTTGGTGGGTGCTTCTGCTCAGATGGCAGGGGTTAGAGGTATGGAGGAGGAGGCTCCACCACATTTACTGAAGCCACAGATGGCATCCTAATTAATATTTACAAAGTGTGTGCATGGACATCGAGATTGAGTTTATGTAACTCTGAGACCTTCATTTCATTTTGAAACAGTACGCGCCACATAGTGACCTGGGCATGTGGAGTTTAAGATGAAATTCTATGTTCTTCCTTGTGGTTTAAAATGAATTCCATATTTTGGAATCATATTGAAATCTTGTTTATATAGAGAACAGTTCTGGGGCACAAACTGAATATTCTGTGAAGCTGAAGTTAAGTGAGTGACTCCCGCTACACTGTGCTGAAGGTGCGCGGCAGCAGAGCTAAACCCACGTGTCTTGAACGAAATTGGAGATGTATCAAAGGCCCAGGGGAACTGCCAACCAGTTAGGTCAGATGTGAGGAGCAGATGCCACGATTGAACAAGTTTATATCTTCACCAATCTGTTTTTCAAATATCCTTTAAAGAATGCAGAGTGTCTGGGCGGGAGAGAGCAGATAAGCGACCCCAATAAACCAGGATTGGCTAGATATAGAGAAAATAACTATAAACAGAAGAAATGCGATTTCTGAGTGTTTTTTTTTTTTACCCCAAATCACACATCTAAAAGTAATTAATGCTTTATAAACTCTCAAAAGTCCATATGAAAAAACATACAGCATTTTTAACCCCCTCCCATCTTTCAGAAAAACTATTAAGACTGTGATACAAGCCAATAGGCAGCAAAATACTCTGTTAATTTTGGAAGTGTGCCATATATCATCATAACACAACAGAATGCTGCTTTAATGGCTCTCTTAACTTAGCCTGTGGTGTTCAGTATGGGATGACACAGTATCTTTCTGGTTTAATTGTGCATTTCTTTGCTTCCTTTGGTTTCTGTCTGATAGTGCAGTGTACTTAAAATGTTTTTACAATTATCAATTGGAACCTCTAAGAATAGGTTGCTATGTAATAATTTACCTTCTAAGTTAGATTTCGAGAGAGAGATTTCAAAGTGGTTATTCAAGCCATGCATCATTTATTAAAATTAATGTAAAAATGTAGAGAATCATCTCTGAAAAAATTAGCAATACTATGTTAAAAAGTGAATAGTAGTAAATTTTAACTTATAAAACTGAGTGCCATGAATGTTCAGTGCACATTGACAATAACGTAATTATTTGCATTTACTAAAAAGTATTTGTACAATATGTCTAATAAAGTCACTTTAATTATATGAAATATATATATATATTTAAGATAGTATGTTCACTAAATCTATTAATAATCAAAATATATTAATAAAATGTCTGAATATTTGGTTATATGTAATTTATTTAATCAGGAAAAACTGATAAAATTACTTAGTATATGAGTTAAGTCAATATTAATACTAATTCACTCAGGAATGAGGACAAACAGCATTTTTCCTTATAAAGCTATATAGGCAAAGATTATCTTGTCTTCTCTCCACAGGCTTTCTTATTTCCATATTAAATTTAAAGAAAGCTCCTCTTAAAATAATTTGAGGATAATAAAGGATAACTTTGAGGATAAATTTGTTTGTTTTTTCTCTCTTACCATCAAAAGTTTCCATAATTCCAGTAGCTGGCATTTCATGTGGTTTCTTGCTAGAATTTTACCTTTTCATAATTTCAAGTTTAATTGTATCTAGGATTGAGGCAGAACTTTGCTATAAATTATGAAATATATATTGTTCTTTTTGATTATCTGTAGTCGATGCTATGATGTGTTTCCCAGATTCTCACAAATCCCCCAGCCCTTTCAAGACTGAAGACTCCTTCCCTCAGCTACTGGGACTATTGGTAGGTGGCTGCTCTCTGCTGAGTTCTTCTCTGGAAATTGCTTCTGGCTAAAGAGAGTCATCTCATTCAAGGTTCATGTTTGTGGGGCAGCAGATACCCAAAGACTGGCCATTGGCTGAATTCAGACATCTTTGAGGGGCTTTCCCAACTTCAGAGGTTCCTCAAGGGATCAACTGAGACATTTGTTGGGACTTCGATAGAGTTCAACTTCTTGCTCTGTCTGTCCTGCTTCATTCTTCCATTCTCACTGGTCCTCATCTAGACAGCACTGCCCAATAAATACACTTCCTGCTTGTATGTTTCTAACACAGACTGTGTCTGCTTCCCAGGAAACCTACACTGCATTGTTACCACTGTATGTTATTTAATGTATATAATATTTTGCATGGAAAATACATTTTGTTATCTTTGTGCTTGGACATAAAAATTAACTCATGTAATAAAATTTGTCATTTGTTTCAATAAAAAAGCTAAAAAAAATTTTGAGGATAATGAAATATCATGATTAGATTAAGTCCCAGATTAAAAAAATTTGCTACCCACAGGAGACTTTTAGTTTTGAGTCATAAATTTCATGAAAATAGAATATAACAAGATGACTTATATATATATATGTGTGTATATATATATATATATAATTTTTTTTTTTGAGACAGAATCTCACTATGTTGCCCTCTGTAGAGCACTGTGGCATCACAGCTCACAGCAACCTCAAACTCTTGTGCTTAGCAATTCTCTTGCATCAGCCTCCCAAGTAGCTGGGACTATAGGCACCCATGATAACACCTGGCTATTTTTTGGTTGTAGTTGTTATTATTGTCCAGGTTGGATTCGAACCTGCCAGCTCCAGTGTATGTGGCTGGCGCCCTAGCTGCTGAGCTAGAGACGCTGAGCCAAGATGACTTTAATATTAAGACTAAGTAAAACAATTGTGGTTTTACTTTGTGGTTCAGAGGTCACTTTCATCTTACAGAATCTTAGGGCCATTCATAGGAACATAAATTATCTTATCTACAGCCACAAAGAATTATGGTTATTTGTGTCTCATTAGATAGGAGCTTAAGATATCTGCTTTAATTCCCCATTTAACTTCATACTTTTCAGACCTTCTCTTAACAGTCTACTTATACTACAATAGACTCTTTCAGTGTTAGATATGTTATTCAAAACTAAAAATCACAAATTAAAAATCTTAGTAACTTATGACCTCTGTTGTTAATTTACTCCTGATTTAATATACTGTTTTACCTAATATTATTAATATATTAGATATAATACATAATAATACTATAAATATTAAATCAGAAGTAAAAGTTTCTATCTGTCTGCCTATTTATCTAATCTGTCTTGCAATCAGGTATATCAACGTGAAATTGCATTTATAATGTGCATGACTGCATACTACTTCAAATTTAAGAGCCAAGGTTGATTGGAAGATTAGTGAGGAGTGTAAATTCTTTTGAACTTATGAATTTTTAAAACTATGTGCATGTACTATTTCTTCCAAAAATGAAAGTAAGATAATTAACATTTTATTAGCCTAGGAGGAGGCGACAACATTCTATTACCACATTCTATCTCACCACAGGTATGACTTACTTTAAAAAGTATCTTGCAGAGTCAGAATTATAAATTTACTCAATTCTCTTTAATTATGTTTTCTCTGGTAATATGATTCAATATTTATTTATTTATTTAGTTTAAGGCAAGCATGAAACAAAGTTTATGGAGGAAGAAAAGATAGGCTTACAAAGTAAGAAAGCTTGCAAAGCAGGACACATTTGCCATGGACAGCAAACGGGTCTCCATTGCAAGCACAAGTAGGCAAAGAGGCCTTGACTTTTAACTAATATAATTTATAATACAAATCATTCATTGTATAAGAACATTATAACTACGATTAGAGAATCTTGAAAAAGTCCTTTAATGTTTCGGGAAAAACAAGTCAGAAAAAGCAGTATTATGTGATGTTTAGGAAAATGTACTTAGAGGCATGTTTCACAGTGGTCCTCCCTCCTCTTAAGGAAGTTGATATTTTCCATATTGGAATATGCAGAAACAGGTGCATGGCTGTAGGGGAGTTTATTTTCTCAGATGACCTAATAAAATCGTACATAGCTACCTATGTTGTATGTATGGAAAGACATAGGACATATACATTACTGCTGATTTTAACTCAGGTTAGTTTAGGCAACAGGTAGATCCAATAATCTGGTGTTTCAGTGAAATTATGAAGGCAAAAGATAACAATTGATTTTTGTGCTAGAAGTTGAGATTTGGAAACTGGTGACATCTTAAGTTTTTTAATTGGCCCCCAGGAAGCCTAAGAAATTGTAGCCACATATGCTTATTTGGTTATTTCTCCGAATTTATATGTAATTTTTAACAAAAAATTTTATTAACTTCATTAATTAAATCACTTTATGAAATAACTTCCTTTATCCTCCTAGACAGTTTTGCTTACTTCTGAATGTTTAGCTAAGTATATATTATGGCAATATTTATTTCTATTGAATGCTTTCCATGTATAAAGCATTTTACATGAGTTATTCTCACAAACCTTATAATGTAGACATTTTATTTTCTTTTTTCTTTTTTTATTATTAAATCATAGCTGTGTACATTAATGCGATCATGGGGCACCATACACTGGTTTTATAGACTGTTTGACACATTTTCATCACACTGGTTAACATAGCCTTCCTGGCATTTTCTTAGTTATTGTGTTAAGATATTTATATTCTACATTTACTAAGTTTCACATATACCCTTGTAAGATGCACCGCAGGTTTAATCCCACTGATCACCCTCCCCTCACCCCCTCCCCCCTCACTCCCTTCCCTTTCTGCCTTCCCTATTCTTGGGTTATACCTGGGTTATAGCTTTCATGTGAAAGCCATAAATTAGTTTCATAGTGGGGCTCAGTACATT
>CAUYPK010008387.1:0-31539 GCA_963574355.1 Loris lydekkerianus | reverse complement strand
ATATTTGAGGTTTTTTCTGATTCCATATAAAACGAAGTATTATTTTTTCAAGGTCTTTAAAATATGACAATGGAGCTTTAATAGGAATTGCATTAAAATTATATATTGCTTTGGGTAGTGTAGACATTTTAACAAGGTTGATTCTTCCCAGCCATGAGCATGGTATGTTTTTGCATTTGTTAACATCTTCAGCTATTTCTTTTCTTAGAGTTTCATAGTTCTCTTTGTAGAGATCTTTCACATCCTTTGTTAGGTATACTCCCAAATATTTCATCTTCTTTGGCACTACTGTGAAGGGAATAAAGTCCTTGACTGTTTGTTCGGCTTGGTTATTGTTGGTATATATAAAGGCTACAAATTTATGGGTGTTGATTTTGTAGCCCGTGACATTGCTATATTCCTTGATCACTTCTAAAAGCAAAACCCCACATTTCTTTTAGAGATTTTGGGACTTACAGAGCTCATCTGAACTAACCAGATTCAGGTCTGCCAACCAACCAGTGGTGGTGACCAATCAGACTAAGCAAATCTGTCTCCCTCATTTGCATAAATGAGCCTGACCCCTCCTATTGTTCTGTGGAAGGCACTTTCTGGTCAGTTTGTTTTGTAAACTGTTCATTGGAATAGTCTCTCTCCTCCAAATTCCTTTTCAGAGAACTTTTTCTTCACAGGAAGCAGGAAATACAATGCATCCCGCCTCCTCACATACTCCTTTCCATTACAGTTTTGTCTTAGATAGCCAAGATTATAATCTATTAAGAGATATGGGCAATAAGGGGAAAAAAACTGAAAAATACAAAATAAGAGATATTTAGAAAAATAAAATAAATTTAGGAAATAAATACTATTAGCTTACAATTTTACTTAATACTGCACCAAATATAAATCTGGTTGACATAGTCTTTAGGGCACCCAGGATCAAACCTTTCATCACTTCATCACTGCCTAAGGGAGTGGGGAGAATGTTACCCCAAGAAAACTCAAGCTGTTGGGATCTGGGGTCAAATCGGGGCTAACTTAGTATAATTATTAGTTATTGCCTTAAAATGTGGCCTCCTCTGGCCCTGGGATTTGTTAATACAACACCACCCATTTGTAGTCTCTGATCCTGAAGTAATTGTGAGCCCAACCATATCTGAGAGACTACTTAGTGCAGCGCACCATGTGAAGCACTATTTTCTACATTCTCTCCACTAGTTAGTGACTGTTAGATTTTAGTGCACATCAAAATCATGTGGAGGGCTTGCTGTAACACAGACTTCTGGGTATCATGACCAGAACTGTGGTTCAGTTGGTCTGGGCTGGAGCCTGAGCACTGTCCTTTCGATCTAGTAGCCAGACGGTGCAGATGGTGGTGGTCTGGAGTCCGTGCTTTAGGAGCTACTGAATTACATAAGGGAAGGCAGTAGGAGGATCTAAAATTCCTGAGTTAGTCAAGTGGGGCTGGCATCCAAGATCTAACATTTTTATGGCCATGTCCTTTGCTGCAAGTTTTCCTCACCCATAAATAAAGTATTGTCTACCTCAAGTGGTTTACATAATGAATTAACAGCATCCCATGTTTAAGTTCCTAACAAAGTGCCTGCAGGGAAGAAAAATTCCAGTTTCCTCCTTGTCTGAACTCTAAAGATCTGCCCACTAGATTCCAGCATAATTTCTTTCATATTTTTTATTACTTCCATACTGTTTCTAATTAGTGCACACTCTACTATATTTACCATCTATCCTATTTCTAACATATTTTTCTGTATTATACATCTAGTTGTTCACTAGATCTCTCCCTCCTGTGAAGGTTAGACTCTTTAGTAGTTGTTACATGTTACCAACTGTACTTAGTCTTCCAGTGGTTATGCAATAAATCTTATCTTTTTTATATACTATATCCTCAAACAGCTCAATTTTCCCCCAAGCATACAGTAGTCTTCACCATCTTCATTAAAAGTTTTTTTCGTTTTTTTTTTTAATTCCTACCAAGATACTGTGTCATTCTCATCTTATTTGCAGAAAAGATCTGGCCGACAGATCCCTCATTCTATTGAAAATTAAGTAAATAAAGAAATAAATAAATAAACCAAGCCTCTCGTAGCTCAGTTTAATAGTTCTACCAACTTCAAGTTTCTTCTGATCATTTATCAATAAGATATTTACTGGAGACAAGTTTTCTAAAACCCTGTCATACTTTTCTAATGCTCCAAAACTTCTCTAAAACAAACACAGAACAACAAAATCTATTTTCTATAATGGACAAAAAAGTCAACCCCTTCACAGTCATGCTTCTCATTCTGTATAAATAATCAAACTTCCGGTGACAGATAAACCTATTATAGAAAAAAAAAAAAAAAATCATTCAAATTCAGTAAAAACAAAATTACTGTCAAATCTTAAGTTAACATGACCCTCCCCTCGAAATTATATATATAGACATATACAAATATATATTAGTTTAATTTTCTGTTGTTTTTATAACATGCTTATATAAGCATTAGTAAAAATTAAGAAATAATTATCTGACTGGCAAAGTATTAATAAAACCAAAATGCTTCTTTAAAACTATAAACTAAATGCAATATATAATCAAATTTTATCTTCATTGGGTGGATTACAAATTGAGGTGTTGCTACTATAAAAAATGTACTTTAGACACACATTTTAACATAGATTAAAGAATATACCATACCTTCACAGTATAATTGAAATATTTCGCAGACTGCATAAATCGATGGAATCCATCGTTTTCTTTTGTTGCTACAGTTATGACTAATAATTTATCTGCAAAGACAGAAGGAAATAACATAGCATGGTTTATCAGGAAGTTAAATACCAACACTTTACAACTTAATACAGTGATTACAAAATTTATTAAATTCCTAAGAATGTTCTGGTTTGTTAATGTATATATGACTAAACAAAAGTGCTGTTGAAAAAACAGGCAATTCATATTGGTTTATTAACTGCCAGATAATGAACCATCAAATGACAAAGTATTTGAACATTAAAAAGTACATTAATGCTTAAAGAACTGCATATCCTCAACAGAGTTTTTAAAAATTAAGAGAAAATCTTCTATACAATGCACTTTTCATAAAACCTGTAAAGATTAAGACTCTACTAGGCATTATCTAATCAACCAGCTTCACTATCACCTAGAGATCATCCCTGATTTATGACACATATTAGTTAAAATGTATATAAATTATATTAGTCTAAACACTGATATATGCAAAGAAAAAGAAAAGATTCAATTATAAGTCTGATCCTAATTCTCTAATATAAGTTGTAACAAATTGAGAGACATTTCTTATGTAATTTTCGCTATAGAAAATAGTCCAGGAAATACAAAGTCATTTTCACTAAAGTTGTCAGTGTTCTAGTAAATATATTTTAAGAATACTTTTTAAATTATTTTTTAAAAATCAAAATTTCATTTATAAAGTTTCAAACAGGGCTTATAGTTGACTAATAAAATTTGACATGTTACCATTCACAAAAAGTCTGAAAAAAAGTACCAGATTTTACTTTATAAGAGTAAAAAGCATACTATTTAGAGTATTTTCTTTGTAATTAAATGATGAAATAAAGGTAACTTTCCTACTCTAATATTTCTACATAAATTATAAGAATTAACTATAAATTTAGATTTTGATTGGATGAATTTTCACACTTAACATTGCCAGTACGAAGTTAACAGCAAGGATTTCATCACCCATAATAGGAAAAGTAAAGTTGGCCAGACCCCGGGGAAGACAAAAATGTTACCACGTCCGATGACTCAGAAGGCAAAGTTTAAAAATGTGTAATCTGACCACATCTAGCAAGCCTATGCCAAATAAGAGCTCCTACTGTTCCAGTACCTTTTCTTATTATAACACACTCAAAACAAATAATGAATATAAAATTTTGTTAAAGAAAGTTATGTCTAATAATATTACATATATGTGTGTGTGTGTGTTTCCTCTAACCTGCTATTCAGTATCATTACTGAAAAGAAAAGAAGCCTTATTCAATCCAAGAAGTAAAAGACAAAGTGCTGATTATGTATCAATCACACACTTTCATCCACCAATTTAAGAATCCAACATTCGCACCATTTCCAAAGTATTACTTTTAGAGATTTTCACCTAAATTTGATACATACTTTAGATTTCACTACAGTTTATACTACAAATTTATCATAAATAAAGAGACAGGAGAATATGGTAAGTGACACAAAAAAAGGCATCCTCAATAAAATCCAGAACATGAGAATTTCTATAGGACAAATGACCATCTTACATAATCAATAGGGAAAAAAATACCTGTAAAATTAATGGCAATGATATATTGACATAATTAGGAGTCATTTCAAATAATGTCAATTACAGACCTTAGCTGGGTCCTGATTCGAAAATACTAACTCTAAAAAGGTATTTATGAGAAAATTAGGGAAATCTGTACACTAATTGGATATTTGTTGATAATGGAAAATTATTGTTTTTAGCACGATGATGGTATTTACATTTTTTAAAAGTCCTTACAATTTAGAAAAACACAATGAAATATTTACAGAATGAAATCCTATGGTGTTTGCAAATGTTTTAAAGTTGTTTGGAATAGATAAAAGGCAAGGATTGAGGAAGATAGAGATTAAACAAGACTGGTTATTCTGGATGACTGTGGAAACTGGATTACTTTCGTACATGTTTGAAAATTCCTATAATCAAAAAGAAAAAGAGATCAGCTTCACACAACACCTCTAATCTTTGAATTTAAAAAAGTAGAAAATTATTCAACATAAATCTTTTAAGAGTCTGAATCATCTAAAGTAAAGAAAATGGATTATATAACAACAAAGGGGTTTTTTAATCAAACAATAGTATAATTTAAATAACTATAATTACTACCGTTCAAGTCACCTCTTCAAGCAGACTGAATGATAAAGTGAGATGAATGAGGAAATGAGCTTCAGTACTAGGCACCCACCAACTATTACCACCCATTTGTAATAACAGCAAAAGCTATCTCATCTGGGTTTTAGCAACAATGCAGCTCTGCTGTGTTGACGAACAGGCAAATGGAAGTACCCTGAAACCACACGTAACCTCCATCACCACCTTCCGACTCTACTAAACAGGCATGAATAATAAGCATGTAATCCATCTATACAGTACAGCAGATTTGAACAACCACCTACCCAATGAAAATACTTTATGACAAAAAAAAGAAAAAATAATAACTTTTACATTATCTTCATATACTTCCCTAAGTGCCTACTATTACAATAAGATTTACTAAATATTTGTTAAATGGTTGAATATTTAGCTCTCTATGAAAATTCAAACGAGTTTTAGAAACAAGATGTTAGTTTATTTAGAAAGGCCAAAACATGCTATGTACTCTGACGAATGCACTTACTACTCTAGAAAGAGGAAATTCATTGTTAAAGCCATTTTTCTTTCCAAATAGTTGTTGATGTCTGAGCAGAATTTTTCAGTATTCAGTGGTGGCCCCATTTTTTGTTTTTTTAAAAACAAACTACGGTTTTAATGTAAAAGGTATTTGTGGGGTTTTTTTTGCCAATATATCCCCAAATGCTATCACAATATATAAAGTCCATCTAAAATGCACTTTTTTTTTTTTTTTCCAAGACAGTTTCACTCTGTCACCCAGGGTAGAGTGCTATGGCATCCTAGCTCACAGCAACCTCAAACTCCTAGGTTCAAGCAATCCTTTTCCTCATCCTGCTGGGACTATAGATGCCTACACCACATTAGGCTAGCTTTTCTAATTTTAGTAGAGGTGAGTGTTGTTCTTGCTCAGGCTGCTCTCCAACTCCTTAGCTCAGGCAATCCATCTACCTTGGCCTCCCAGAGTGCTAGGATTACAGGCCTGAGCCACCGCTCCTGGCCTGAGATCCATTGTCTTAATTCAGACATCACATTAAGTAACTCAGCAAAGACCAGCTCTTTGATCTCTATCATCCCAAGTAATTTTATACATAGTCCATATTCTAAATTTGCAAAAATAAAAATAAAATCATTCTACCACTGAGGGAGCACTGAGTACACTGTTCTCACTCTATAACTTACTCATTATGGACTGAATTTGGACTAAGGGTCCACAGTTTGATAATTAGAGCCAAGTTGGTGGCCACAAGAGCTGAAGACAAACTACTTGGGGTCAAATCTCAGTTCTACCATGTATTCATTAGTTTCAAATTGGTCAGTTACCTAAACTCTATGTCTGCTCTGATTCTCATCTATAATATGTATGTAATAATAGCACCTACCCATAGGATTTCTGTGAGAGGTTAATGAGTTAGTACATGCAAAATGTTTCATATGCTCTAAGTCTTAAGTATGTGTTAGATGGTATTCTCTTATTACTTCTATTCAAAATATTCATGGGTAAGGTAGACTTTAGTTGTTAGAGAAATCTCAGCAAGTTATAACTGCATCTCTTTCTCTGTTAAAGATGTTGTTCATATTAATTGGCGATATATAAGGGCACAGCACACTCCCTGAGTGAAGGACACAACTACAACTCAGACTTCACCTAACAAATGCAAACAATGTAACCTAATCATTTATACCCTCATATTAAACCAAAAATTAAATTAAAAATAAAAACTTACATAAAAACAGTCTCCAAGCTGTTTATTCAAATAATTTAGCAAGTAACCATAGATATACCTTCTCAAATCTTTCAATCTTCAAGCAAGCTATAACTCTAATTCAAGTTATCATCATCACTAGCCAGGGCCTTCACAATAGCCTCTTAAAGCCCTTTTTGTCCAATCTAAACATTTTTCTGCATGACAGCAAGACTGATTATTTCAGAACTCTAAGATATCTGACCACGTCATCGCATTGCAAAACACCCTGAAATGACTTTCCACTGCTCTTGGTATAGTGGAGAAACTCCACTATCACAATGTGGTCTAGACTAACTCTCTACTCTCCAATCTCATCCACTTCCTTTGTTCCTTTTTGCTTTTTGTATTCCTACCACTCTGGTCTATTTGTTTTTTGTTTTGTTTTGTTTTATTTGTTCTTATTTACTAAATGTTCAAGCAATGGCTGCTCCCTTCTACCCAAAGAGAAAAGCCTACACAAAATCATTATCTAATGTGTCTCCTTGATCTCTTGCTGTGGCTGGCCACTGCCTAGGCAAACTTACGATTCTCACACACATGATGCTTCCTCAGGGAGACCGACCAGAACAGGTCAGTACCAATTATACATTTTCACTATACTCTCTTTCAGAGCCTTTACTTAAAATTGTAATTACATCTTAATTTGCATAATCTAAAATTATTAATAATATCAAATATTATCTGAGATTAAAGTCCCCCCAAATAAACTATAAACTCCCAAAAAGCACTTTCAAGACAAAAGGACATCCTCTTGCTCACCATTAGATCTCCAGGACCTATCACAGTATATCACAGTATATCACATACTGTAGGTTCTTTTTTTTTTTTTTTTTTTTAATTGTTGGGGATTCATTGAGGGCACAATAAGCCAGATTACACTGATTGCACTTGTTAGGCAAAGTCTCTCTTGCAACTGTAGGTTCTTAATCAACATTTTTGAATTAGTAGATTCAGGGAAAAGTGATACTGTATGTATAGTTTGTATGCATATATAAAATAATTTGTTTTCAACAAAAATCCCTGTGTAAGTGACATTATTATCTCAAATTTTCAGATGAAAAAAGTAATGTTTGAAGAGGTAAAACAACTTAGCCAAAGTCATCTAACAAGTTAACTAGCAGAGCCAAGACTAGAACTTCAGAGTTACTCTTCAAAGCTTATTTTCCAATATTGCATACAGCCTCATCTGTTGGCAAGAGGTCAAAGGGTTAGAAACAAATTCTGATTTCTATGTTGTGGGCCAAAAAGAGATAGCAACCTATCTTTGGAAATACCTGCTTGCCTGGTTGGGTCATCAGTTGGTATCTGAAAAGTTAGACTCCAGATGGTTTTCCAATGAGAAGAGTTCCCACCATTCCCAGATAAGTCTGCCTCGCTGTGCATAAATTGTACAAACAATGTGGTTTATGCTGAACACCTGCTCTCCTTCTGGGACTCTGAAATTTCAGTATAATGACTGACTATGTGACCAGCCTCCAGTAAAAACTGTGGGCACTGAATCTCTAATGAGCTTCCCTGATAGCTAACATTTCACACATGTTATCATGACCAGTTAATTGATGAGGGAATTAAGAACATCCTGTGTGACTTCATGGGAAAATACTGTTGAAAGCTCATGCCTGGTTTCCTTGGATCTCACCCAAGTGCCTTTTTCTTTTGCAGATTTTCCTTTATATCTTTTGCTATAACAAATACTAGACATGAGTATAACCCTGTGATGGATCTTGTAATGTAAGTTTTCTAGTGAATAATTGAACCTGGGGGTAGTTGAGGATATCCCATTATTACGCTTCTAGCTATAAGACAGCGTGTCTTATTGGTACGAGGCACTAAGGGGCTAGTGTTTGTGGTACACAGCTGGGTGTAGGTCCTAGGTTCAGAGGCCAAGTTAAAAAGATACAGAAATAACTCCAAAAACACTTCAGAAAAGAAATAATATATAAGGCAATCATACCCTGCCCTTCCACTGACCAATAGCCATTCCTTTTTAACATAAATCATGATTTCAGGGTCAGTTCAGCAAAGCCCACTTCTGTTATAAAAGAGGAAATCTAAATCTAAAGAGAAAACAAGACCCAGGACCCTACAGCTAGGTGGTAACCAACTGAATTAAACTCAGGATTCACAATGACTAAAAAGTATAGTTTCTTAGGTCTTCCTGCACAATTCCGTTGCTTTGAGTCACTCAACACACAAGACTATGACAAATAAACTGAAGCCATATAGTCTAGGTGGCAAGGGAACAAACCTCATTTTGTGAAACTGCTGAAAGAAATTCAAGACAAAAATCCCTCAAGAGCAATTCATGTCACAATTGCAACAAGGAATAAAAACTTAAGAAGGATGTGGCAAGAGATATCAGAGGTGAAATAGTGTCTTGGTGTCCCTGCTTTTGTTATTTAACTAAAGGTATGTAAAACTTGGGGATTAAATGGAATCAATTTCTAAATTAAAGAAAAAGAGAGAGATTGGAGGATTCTCTAGCACTTTCACAGGGGAAAAGGGGGGAAATGGAATGCTTAAAGAAAAAAAGCACAATAACTCCCAAACACTAATACCACATGCACGGCCTCTTCCCACATGTTAGCATTCAGATGGATGCGTGGACTTCCACAGTGCACTCTCAAACATCAAATTAAGAGACAAACATCAAATTAAGAGATGTGCGTAGAGGTGGGGGTTAGTATGTAGGGTGACCCTCCATCCCAGGCTGTCCAGGACTTAAGAGTTTCCCAGAACATGGAGCTTTCAGTTTTAAAACTGGGAAAGTCCCAGCTGGATACAGTGGCTCACGCCTATAATCCCGGCATTCTGGGAGGCTGAGGAGGGTGGATTGCCTGAGCTCAAGAGTTCAATACCATCCTGAACAAGAGTGAGACCTTGTCTCTAAAACACTAGCTGGGCTGTGGCAGACACCTATAGTCCCAGCTACTTGGGAGACTGAGGCAAGAGGATCACTTGAGCCCAAGAGACTGAGGTTGCTGTGAGCTTTGAGGCCACAGCACTCTACCAAGGGCAAAAGAGAGACTCTGGCTCAAAAAACAAACAAAACAAACAAACAAACAAAACTCTAGGAAAGTCCTGTACAAACCAGGGTGAGTCAGTCACCATAGCATTTTGTGCAATGGGATGTGCCAATTATTTATAAAAAAGGATATATGACAGATGATCCTGGGCAGGAGGCATTAATTTAAGAATAATCTGTTCTAGAACCTGAAGGTTACCTCTAGGTAAACCTCAAGTGAAAAAGGATCAACTTTAGACTTCAAGAGGTGATAAATATCTAAAATATGAAGGTACAGTGAAACCATCCCTATTTGTGTAAATACTTCAAGCTATAATATACTTCTATAATTTTTTTCAAAAAAAAATTGTTCATATGTTAAAATTAAGAACTTTATTTAGGCTTTCTTATTTTCCTTTTGGAACCCATATTTCTAGTAATATATGCACATGTATAGTTTTACCTATTGAGTAGCTTAATACTGAGTAGAAGACAAACTGCAAAACCTAATTAAAAGGAATATCAGGGGAGTAGTAGGTGAGGGAGTGACTAGTGAGAGAAAGGAGGGCAACTGGCAAGATCTCACCTAAAATAATACATAATGTGAGGGTGATAGCACATCCCCTGGGTGAAGGGCTCTACCACAACTTGAACTTTGCCTTGGAGGTGAGAACAAAGCACCTAAAAATTTGTATCCTCATACTAATTTATAACGAAAAGGGGATATTAAAATCATGATCAAGAACCCAACAGCTGGCTGCTTTCAAGTGCTAGCTAAGAAAAATCTTTAACAAAGCATACAAATAGATAATTACATTACAAAACATAAAATTAGGGTATTTATAGCCAATAAAATGAAATAAATATTACATAACAACTGGAATCTTAAAGTAAAAGACAATTTTTCTTAGTATGAGGTATAATTTTTAAAATAAAATATTGAGGGTTTCCCTATAACCATATTAATTACCACAACCATTGATCAAGAAAATTATAATGAGAAAATGTTGATGAAAAACATGTAACACAGCTGGACATATTCTTCTTAGCAAAGTATCTCAATAATGGAAGAGAAAGTATCCAATGTACTCGGCCCTACTATGAAACCAATTTATAGCTTTCATATGAAAGCTTTAACCCAGTTATAGCCCAAGAATATGGGGAAAGGGAAAGGGGTAAGGGAGGGAGGGGAGGAGGGAGGATGGGCAGAGGGAGGGTAATTGGTGGGATTACACCTATGGTGCATCTTACAAGGGTACACGTGAAACTTACTAAATGTAGAATATAAATGTCTTAACACAATAATTGAGAAAATGCCAGGAAGACTATGTCAACCAGTGTGATGAAAATATGTCAAATTATATATAAAACCAGTGTATGGTGCCCCATTGATTGCATTAATGTACACAGCTATGATTTAATTTTAAAAAAAAAAGGAAAAACAAGTAACATATTTAACTAGATTTATATTCTCCTAATCTCAACAGTATCTGCATACTTTAGGAAATCATTAATCTATACATATGATCCATGTAATTTATTCAGTCTGTTTTATACAACCTTTTTATTCAGAACCTGCTTATGCAATAACTCTCTTCAGTAACATCCTACCCTCCTTCACCACTCCTACACATCCCTACTTCTGCCTCCTGATAAACCATGACCTAAATGCTAAAAACTCAAGCTAAATGTGATAAACAATACAAAGAAAAATAAAGAGAACCCATTCCACCTCCGTGCCAATCCCATCCCAGAAACACAAAGATAAAATGCAATGACTGGATTTTAGCCAGAATCTATACACTTAGACTAGAGAATTCTTTCCACAGTTCAAAGTGAAACATAAAAGTCAAACACTGAAGACTTAGCATGCTAAAGCAGACTTCAATCAGAGTAAGTAAAATCCAACATTGAAAACAAGAGGGGAAAAGTGTGCTATGAGCCTTACTAGAATACGAGCTCAAAGATGAGCCAATTCCTGGTGCTAACCAACACAAACAAAAAAGAAAGCTATCTGAACAAGAGAGGCCATGATCCCACTGTGAGCTGTACAGCCCAAGACACTTGGAATACTACATATGAATGAGGATTTTGACAAACATGAAGTCTGACAAGCCTGTTGAGAAATCTGGCAGTCATACTATATATTGAACAGTTGAGGGATTGAGAATTTTTACCTCCCCATCAACTTACTATATTTGAAGAGAAAAAAAAATAGATGCCATCTTTATTATCTTAGAGAAAGGGATTGGCTAGGGTGAGAGAGGGGGAGGGAATTAAGTGGAAGAGAAAGATTTTGTTTCAATACAAAGTACAATGAAAAGCACCCAAAATGAACAAAGTATTTGGAAGAATAGCATGTTTCCTACCTTTATGTATATTATAAAAAAAAATTATAAGAGCATTTTCCAGAATTTATGGTTTGGAAAGCACATTCCATCCCTTCGGATGTTATGAAATTTATACACTAGATGCAACTTTAAAGTCAAGGAGAAAAGGATCTGCACCCTTTACAGACAGAATTCCAAGGGTTCCAAGGTTTCAGTAACTCCCCAAAAAAGAAAGATGTACCAGAACCTCCTCTGAGTGGGTTGGAGCAACCCATCTGTTGGCCAAATGCTTGATCAGAGACTATAAACTGTCTGCCAGAAATCTGGTACCAAGTTCATGTAGCTTGTTGAAACACATTTGATCTGTTACTGTTTATTCCGCATTTCACATCAACATTAAAAATATTTCCAATGTTCCTACAAAAAAGGAATCAATAGCAAAGTTAGGGACCAGGACACACCAGCAGAGACTGAGATAGTATCTTGCTGCCAATTTGCCTATAAATAATAAAAGCTGCCCTGGCGCAGAGAGAACTCTGAGTTGGACTTCTGCTTAGGCGAATCAGGCTCCAGGAGAAAGTTGTAAGGGTGAGGGGCCCGAACCATGGTAACATAAGCTTCCCCATAAGAAAAAAGGAAAAATCTTTTTATACTGCCTAACCTAAAGGAATGAAAATAAATGAATCAGGGATGGAAAATTAAAAGCAGACCTGATAAACTGCGATGTAGCTGAAATGGTGATGAAAGGAAAAGAGTCATAACTTCATTTATCATCTTCAACTGCAGTGAGACATTTTGCTTCACCCACTGCACATTGTCATGAACACAATATACTACTATTTTTCAAAAGAGGACATTTTCCATTGTATCTATCTTGCATAAAATGAGTACACTGAGCAGCACCCCTTCTACATAATGTCCTCGAAGTTTCATGGCATCTGTCTTGGCAGCTAAGAATCTTCCCACTATACCTTGCTATTCTTCACATTGTTCAGTGAGTGGAAGTTGCCATATGAGAGGTTACAAGAAATCTCAATCAGAATATTAGATACTTTCAGAATATAAAACTGAGTGTTGATAATGTAAGGAAGTCATCTATAGGTATTATCTTCTATGGAATTACTACAAGACTCAAAAAAAGTCACCAGAATCCAAGGGGAGTACTCCAAAGGTGACCGTAGTGATATTCAGCAATGAGGTATGTAGCACTTTTTCTAGGATGAATTTGTAAACTTGTCTACCCTCATGTTCAATTAATTCCTAGCTATGACAGAAAGTGGTTCTTTAAGTCAGAACTATTCCACAAGAAAACAGCAAGGCATTAATTAGTCATAACCCTGAAACATATTTAAAGCAGATGTTCATAAAATAACTCTTTTGAATGCAATCTAATCTCAGCAGTAAAATCCACACAGGGTCAGAATGCTCCAGTGCACTGGGTCAAGATGTATCTGAAAAAGTCAGCACTTCATTCAGGGAACTTAGGGAGCAGGAAATGAAAGTCCCCTTGTTGCAAAGCTCAGCTGGTGTCTTACGGGGCCAGTTACTATGTGGACTTCTCAAAAGTCCAACTCCTCAATATGCCTCTACACTGCAGACACACACCCAAGGAGACATTCTCAGGACATTGCTCATCCGACAATTGCTTCCCAGTGGGGTCTAATTTCACTGTGACCTAGAAGCAAGGGTAAGTGGTTAGTGTTTCCTTAGCATCTGTGACAGCGGTTCTCAACAGGTGGGTCGCAACCCACAGGAACTGTATTAAAGGGTCACGGCATTAGGAAGGTTGAGTACCACTATCTAGGACCTCTCCCAGCACTCATTATTCATTCTTAATTCCAGATTTTTTTAAAGTAGAGATGAACTCACAAGAATTTCACAAATCAGCATATCATTAAAAATATACACAGCTTAAAGAGTCTGCATTAGGGTGTATGATGTGTACTTTTACAAAATATATATGTACGCCTCGATACACAAATAGAAAAGTTTCTAACATTCACAGATTTCCATCTGAATTTCCAATCATAAAGCATTCCAGTCAATTAAACCACTGCACCTTAGATCCTTCCCTAAGCACTTTTTAATAGAAATAATTCTGTAAAATGCTATAATTGGTAAAGAATATCAAACAAATATTCTTCCTCTTAAGGTCTCATAATCATTTCTTTTCTTTTTTTTTTTTTTTTGAGACAGAGTCTCATTATGCCACCCTTGATAGAGTGCTGTGTTGTCACAGCTCACAGCAACCTCAAACTCTTGGGCTTAAGTGGTTCTCTTGCCTTAACCTCCCAAATAGCTGGGACTACAGGCACCCACCACAATGCCCAGCTATTTTTTTGTTGCAATTGCCATTGTTGGTTAGCTGGCCCAGGCTAGGTTTAAACCCACCAGCCTCGGTGTATGTGGCCGACGCTATAACTACTAAGCTACGAGTGCCAAGCCTCATAATCATTTCTTACTGTACTTTCCAGTGATACTGCAATTCCCCAGGACACATCTAAATCTACAGAGTTGTTTATTCCAGTAACAAGTAAACCCTTTCCATGTATCCTGACTTTTAATTTCTTGGTCTCCATGTTAATGTCTTAGCATCAGTGTACCTGCTTCTACCACCAACACAACATGTTTTCTTGCTTATTACTGCCCCCTAAGAAGTTTTATAATGTATAATGTGTTGAAAGGTAGAGAACTCATTTGTTCATGCTGCATATTAAATTAAGGCAGTTAACAGCACTACTATCTTGGATCATAAGTAACCAAAGAAATAGCTGGATGTTTAGAGTAATTATAGCCAAAAAAGTACAAAGTTAACTATATTAAGATTGCTGTATTCCATAAATATGTACCAATAAAAGATCACTATTATATGAACTCTTCACAGAATTATTTTGAAGTTTACTTACACTGCATACATTCCCCAAATGAAGTTTATAAGATGGACTCAACATTAAAGAGGTTCTAGTTTTTAATGAAAGAAAAATTAGGCTGGTCTAAAACACTCCCAGGCTAAAGCAGTGAAGAGCATCTCAGGCTTTCCTGGCATTTGATTAAACATTGTATTGCCTTGATAATTATTAAAATGGCACAGAAAAACTTCAAAACTATTTCTGGGGAAAAAAACATACACATACATATATGTACATACCCTACCTACAAATTCCTCTGCAAAAATAAAACAAGCAGTAGTTGAAAAGAACTCCCAACATTTAAACTCCATACTCTTCTTCCCTCAAGCATGTAGTTTTGAACCCTGTGTGCATAATAATACCAAGAGATTTTTTAAATACTGATGCCTAGGACTTTTTCTGGATCAATTAATAATTCTGGACTATTCTTATTTCTCCTTTCAGAAAGATGATCACTGTGGTCAGAGAGAACTCTTGTGCACCAAAGGAGACCACAGGAATAGGAACTCTTGGAGATTTCAGTTTGTAATAGGGAAAGAAGTCCTCAGCCTCAGAACTCTGTGCTCCTAAAGGACAGATTTAACCAATGACTCCACTCCACGTTTGAGCCCTCAAATAACCATCAACGGGCTCTCATCTTTACCGTTTCAACAGTTCTGACAATCACTGCGCAGCAGGCACTGTGCTACATGTTGGAGATAGAATGGTGACAAACGCCAGAATTTAAGAGAATATAAACTCCAAATATATCCCCAGCTCCTAACTGACACATAGTAAGCATTCAATAATTTTTTCTTTTCTTTTTTTTTTTTAGAGAGAGAGAGTCTCACGTTTTGCCCTTGGTAGAATGCCATGGCATCATAGCTCATAGCAATGTCAACTCTTAGAGTTAAGCAATATTCTTGCCTCAGTTTCCCAAATAGCCAGGACTACAGGTGCCCACCACCACGCCAGTTTTTTGTTTGTTTGTTTGTTTGTTTTAGAGATGGGGATCTCACTCTGGCTCAGACTAGTCTTGAACTTGAGTTCAAGCAATCCACCCACCTCAGTTTCCCAGAGTGCTAGGATTACACACGTGAGCCACAGCGCCCAGCTCAATAAATATTTCTGGAAGGAGGGGAGGCACTCAATGAACCCTTGTCTTTATGGATCTTACAGTACAGTGGTAATGGAAAATTGTAAGCTAATAATCACACAAAAAAGTTCAAGTGGAAACATACTTAAGTGCAATATGTACTTACAGTACATACTAAGAATAGATTCAAAAATGAGATGAATGATTTTAACAAAGGAAGCTATTTTAAATTGGAAAGTTATGAAAGAACTATAAAAGAACTGTGAACTTGATCATGCTAAAACTAAAATCTAAAGGAAAAATATGAGCTCACCAAGCGAAGAAAAGTCTACGTAATAGGGACACGGGGTTCAACAAAGTACAAATGAAACTACTATCTACTGATATGTCACATGTATTTATTAAAAGGAATTAACTTTTTCTATACATATATGTTTATCTTCAAAAAGAAATTTGCAGGTTATGTCTCTGACAAAGGTTTAATAACCAGAATCCACAGAGAACTCAAACGTATAAGCAAGAAAGGAACAAGTGATCCCATCTCAGGCTGGGCAAGGGATTTGAAGACAAACTTCTCTGAAGAAGACAGGCACACAGAAGAAACATAAATATGTTTATAAACATAAATATATTTATGTTTCTTCTGAAGACAGTTATATAATCTGAGTGAAGGAAATGAAAGGAAGTTCTGCATGAAATTAAGCATAGGAAAGCAAGTTGAAATTCCTTCATCCACTAGGGTGAAAATATTGTGAGAACAAGACAAACTCAATAAGAAGAATATTGTGAGAACAAGATAAACCCAAAAAAGAAGATATTTTTGCCCAGTTGAAAAATAAGGAAGACTTTGGAAAACATAATGTTGAAGTAAGCCCTTGTAAGAATTATGCTAAAATAAATAAAGCCTGAGTTAAATATGTCCAGAATATTCAAACAGTCTATGCCTTCAGCAGTTTACAACATTCTTAAAATACTAAGAACGGAAGAAACACCACCAAAGTTTACGTGAAGAAGGCCAAGACATTTTTATAAGCCACAGGACTTTTGAATATACTCAGCTTTGTCACCTCACTAAAAAGTACAAGGCAGGGCATGAGAGGAATTATAGAAACCTTTTTAAAGCTTCTAGAATATAATGGCATTATGACTAATATGCTTCAGGCTTTTAAGAAGGAAAAAAAATCATATTAGACAGACCTGCAAGATATTTTCTGATAGAATGCCAGAATGAATGAATGGAACACAGTAGGTGTTGATTTTATGTCATTATAAGTTAAGCCTGTTATTTTGCAGTCAAGGAATGAAAAATAAATATCAAACCAGCCTGACCTGCTCTCCTGATTTAATAGCTTAATTTTCAGAAATGCCAGTGAAAAATAGCACAAATGTTTGCCTAGGCCAATTCATCTTTATTATAGTTCATCCATTTCCCCTTTTCCACAAGGAACGCAGAGCCTAACAGAGCTTAATTAAGTTTATATTTTATGGCACAAACCACATTGCCTTACAAGAGAAAGCTTGTTAGAGGCAGGAGAGGAGGATGTGTTCCAGAACCCAGTCCATGAAAAACGTCCCAGGACCGCCGGGTATTCTACCCACCCTGACGCTGGCAGCCAGTGCAGCATCCAAGACTCCATTTTTCATACATGCTACAGGAAGGGACAGTCTATGCTGAGCCAAGGCAGTGATGGAAATTATCCAGCATCCATCAGGAAAGGAACAGTGTCCCTGGGAGGTCCCTCTTTAGCCCTAATGACCCTTTTCTTTCATCACATAGATTTGTAGTGTCTGCATTTGCTCTTAACACCGAGAAAGAACGGCAGGATCCTCACTGCCCCCGCCCCACACGCTGCAGGCACCAGGCCTCATGAAATTCCCTTGAGGAAAACGGTGCTTAAATGTATAACGGCTTATTCTGTCAGAGGAGTTGATGTGTCAGGGCCTCAGGAACCAAGTTGCTGTAACAACTTGCTTGCTAATGTTTTCTAAGAAGATTGGCTTGACCCCAGGAAAGTGACCGATTGCCTGTCAGAGCTCAGTGTAATATAAATGTTTAAAAGAGGACCCAGATGAGGTCCACAGTTCAAACGGAAATAAAAGCAAGAAGCTTTAACTACACTGAGACGGCAAAACCAGAAGTGGGGATGTCTCCGTTAGGATGGAGGCCGCTACAGAACTAAAAGCAAAATAAGAGTTGCTTACGCAAATTAGAAGTTTATGACATCCTCACATAAAAGAAGTCCCGATGGAAACAGTGCAGGCTGCCCGGGCATGTGGCTCACGCCTGTGATCCCAGCACTCAGGGAGGCGGGTAGATCGCCTGAGCTCCAGTGTTCGAGACCAGAGTAAGCAACAGTGAGACCCTGTCTCTACTGAAAGTAGAAAAACTAGCCAGGCACAGTGGTGCACGCCTGCAGTCCCAGCTACTCGGGAGGGTGAGGCAAGGGCATGTCTTGAGCCCAAGAGTTTGAGGTTGCTGTGAGCTGTGACTCCACAGTGAAGGCTTTGTATAGTGACATTGGGCTCATCTCTCCGCTCCAACACTTCGTAAATGGCTTCAATTTCCAAGGTCACCTCGTGGTCCTGCTGACTGGCAGAGCCCCAGCCATTACTGATGCCTTCCACACGGCAGGAAGAGGAACGGGTGAAGAGGCCAACAGGCTATTTTCCCAGCCAAGTTAGCCAAGGGATTTGTTTCCCAACAAACGACAGCTCCTCTATATTCTAATAAAAATGGGTTTCAAGGACCTGCTTTCTATCAGCATCAGTGCCAACTAGTAACTGCTCAGCCCTGTCAGCCTGACTTTCCAGGAGAAAAGGGATGTGAGCAGTACCTGCCACCAGGCCAGCAGGCAGGTGGCTGTCTGCAAAGCAACTAAGTGAGACCCAGAAGACTGGATTGTGACCCAAAGCTGAGCCACCTCTGCCTCCCGAACTGATCAGGGACAAGTCCCACAACTTTTCTGAACTTGAGTTTGCTCATGTGCAAATGACAGGGCTCAAATGAATGACCTTTAAATTGCTCCCTAGCTTTGATTTTTCACAGATTGTCTCTTTCTATTGCAATTTTCTTATCTGAAAAATCACAAAAATAAATAATTCCACTCCCACAAGAAAGTTAAAGATACCGTTTAATAATAGTTTGGGAATAAATCCCTCACATCCTTGAGCACCGGGCTGTGTGGAGCAAGCACTATGCCACGTACACAGACACAAATAAGATGCATGTCTTGCCTCCCAGGAGCCTACAGCAAAATAAAATCCACAACTCTATGTAACACAAGCAACAAGAGAGGAGTGAGGCTCAGCGCCCGTGCACAGTGGTTACGGCTCCAGCCACATGCACTGAGGCTGGCAGGTTCAAGCCCCAGCCTGGGATAGCTAAACAATGACAACTGCAACAAGAAATAGTCAGGTGTTGTGGTGGGCACCCATAGTCCCAGCTACTTGGGAGGCTGAGGCAAGAGAATCGCTTAAGCCCAAGAGTTGGAGGTTGCTGTGAGCTGTGACATCAAAGCACTCTACCTGGGGTGACATAGTGAGACTCTGTCTCAAATTTAAAAAATAAAAAATAAAAAAAGAGAGGAGTAAAATATTTGAGCGTAAGGTCAGCGATGGCATCCCAGAGGAGGCAACATCTAAGTTGAGTTTTGAAGGGGGAATAGGAGTTTGCCAGGCAGAAAAAGGAGGAAGGGCGCTCCTGGCAGACATGACCTTGTGGGAAGAGGCATGAGGGCTCGTGATGTTTTCAGAGAAGTATAAACTGTTCAGCACTGCTGAGAATTAGCAGAGAGAGGGAAAGACGAGGGCTAAGATGACCATGTCATGCTAGGAGGGTCAGGCCTCGCCTCACTGCTCTGCAGATGATTGTGGACTTTTTAGAAGAGGACTGACGTGGTTCCATGTTAGAAAGGTGACTTTGCAGCCACATGGAGAATCAATCAGGGGTCAGAAGCCCAACTAAGAGCTACAGCAGACATCTGGCCAGAGATGGCGGGGGCTGGCACTGAGGTGGGTTTCAGTAATCATTTGTTGTTAAATCCTGTGGACGCTCCATAGTCCGTAACTGACTTGACGTCTGGCACTAGTGAGCACGTGCGCCCTCTCTAATGCTCTTTTTCTGCAGTCACTGACAACACCACATACTCCTGACCTCTCCCACTCTCCTGTCTCTCACTGTCTTTCCCCGCCCAGCCCTCATCTGTAGCATTTCTCAGGTTCCCACCTCTGGCTCTCTGCCCTTCCCTGTTCAGCACACTTACTGTTTACACTTTAAGCACAGATGACTCCCAAATCCATATCCACACCTCAGATCCCTGCCCTGGTATTCAGACTCACCCCCAGGGGACCCATCAAACACCTGGGAGCTCTGGAAAGATGCTTGACTTGCACAATACTCGTAAGTGGGTATGCAGAGGTATTTGTGTGCACATGTTTGTGTGCACCCATGTGTGCATTCATGTGTGCATATGTGTACCTGTGTGCATGTGTATGTGTGTTCACCTGTGTGTGCATTCATACATGTGTGCCCATGTGTGCGTGTGTATGTGTGCCTGTGTACATGTATATGTGTGTGTGCACCCGTGTTCATGTATATGTATGTGTGCACCGGTGTGCATGTGTGCCCATGTACGTGTATGTGTGTGCATGCGCACCTGTGTGTGCATGCATATGTATATGTGTGCACCCCTGTGTGCATGTGTGTGCCCATGTACATGTATATGTGTGCACCTGTGTGCATGCATATGTATATGTGTGCACCCGTGTTCATGCATATGTATATGTGCACCTGTGTGCATGTGTGCCCATGTACATGTATGTGTGTGTGCGCACATATGTATATGTGTGCACCTGTGTGTGCATGCATAAATGTGTGTGTACATGTGTGATTGGACAGAAAGAGCAAACTGAACAGGATTTGTACCAGTACACTGGGGTTATTTTATAGGAGAGGTGGCCTTCCCCTTTTATTTTATATGGTTTTATTCATTTGAATTTTCTACAATGAGCACAAATTCTATTTATAGTTTCTAAAAATCTAAGGAAATCTAAGGAAATATTTTGAATTCCACACCCTTCCCTCTTTCCACCTGCACTGGCCCTCATCCTTCCTCCCACTGCATTGCAACATCTTCTGGATCTGTGCTTTTGCCTTCGATCTGCTCCTTCCTACCTTGTGCTCCAACCACCACTGGAGTGACTCTCTCACTTCCTCCCTAGAAACTGTAAGGCTCAAGTTCACACCTCAGAATAACTCCAAGGGCTCTTCACAACCTGCCCCTAGCCTCACCTTTCTTTATTCACCATTACACCGCCTGGCCCCCTTGTGGTCACACTGAAGGCTCCACTCCACCTGTGTGGAAATGTTCTCCTTTGCAAATCAGGGCCTCTTCCCTCCCCCACTTCTGCAAGTTCCTTTCCCCATCTCCTCTTCCCACAGGGTCTCCCCAGAACTCTTTGAGACCTGACTCAGTGTCATCCCCAACTTTCCTGCACGCGTGGAAGTGTTGTGCACCCCCATTTTAGCATTTCCACCATAATGCTCATGTCTGCACAAGCCTGCAAGTCTCACAAAAGTAACAGTCCTGCCCCCATGCTCCCATCACTCCAACACCTGGCTCACTGCCTGCCTGAGAGCGATGCTCAGGAGATGATCATTAAGTGAGTCAGAGGTAGATGAGTAAATGCACTTGGGAAATTGGTTCTTCTGGATTTTTTCCTACCTCTCCTCTCTTTACCTGAGATCCTATTTCCACCAGCCCTGCCCTCACTACTCCCCATGACCTTGTTTCCTGCCTACACTGCACATAGCACAGTGTCACCGGTCCCTGTTCATGCCTTGCTAACACATTGGAAAGGGACTGCCCTTAGACACTTGCCAGGTATGTGGCCTCTGATGATTGCTCAGCAAATAAGCTTGTTTTCTTTCCAGAAAAATCACGGCAATGTGCTAGATTGGCACCAGGTTGATGTGAGAAGGAAATAGGATAGTACATGTGTCCTGACAAGAATAAAATTGGGATCCTCCTTCACCCCTCCCCGTACTTTTCTCCTTTTGATAAGAAATCTTGAAAACAAGAAAGACTTTACCCATTTTAAAAACGATTATTTGACCCAGGCATGGTGGCTCACACCTGTGATCTTAGCACTGTGGGAAGCCGAGGCAGGTGGATCTCTTGAGCTCAGGAGTTCGAGACCAGCCTGAGCAAGAGCAAGACCCAGTCTCTAATAAAAATAGAAAAACTAGCCAGGCATTGTGGTAGCCACCTGTAGTCCCAGCTACTTAAGAGGTAAGAGGATCACTTGAGCCCAGGAGTTTGAAGTTTCTGTAAGCATGACACCAGACACACTACCCAAGGCAATAGAGTGAGACTCTGTCTCAAAAAAAGAAAAAAATGACTATTTGATGAAGTTAATGGCAGGTGATGGTAGAGTCAGTAAGGGCAAAAAGTTAGGAGAGAAAATCCTGCCCCTTATCCTCTCTGATCACTTCACAGCCACCTACTTTGTTTCCTTCAAGAACACTCCCTCTGGTCATCCTTATAATAATTCCTCAAATACACGCTGCCCTCCCCCACCTGGAACGTTCTGTCCATTCTCTCTGCCTAGATCATTCTTACCCATTCTTTGTGATCCCAGACAAGGGTCACCTCTTTTGTAGAGCCGCTCTGATGCCCTGAAGAGAAATTAGGTCACTTCTCTTTGGTGCTTCCACAGAGTGAGATGCCCCCTCCCCACCCACCCACGTCCCTCTCTGCCTGGCCCATGTCTGGGTCTGCTTCCCTGCACTGGAGCAGAGCGTTCTCCAGAGACTCTGCTTTAGAAGATGACCCAGCATTTATACCCAAAGCTGCAGAGTAAGTAAAGAAGAAATTAATTATAACTGACACCGAGAATTTTAAATCTGAAAGTCATTAGTTGAGTTTGCAACAACAAAGAGGCCCTTACTACATTGTTACAGGGCACAGAGTTGTGAGAGACCCCGTTACCCTGCATGATGCGGCCGGAACCCCTGGCTTTCCTCTCTATATTGGAATTTAATTTCTGCCTTATATAAATCTCACTCTCAATGGGGGTTTTGACAGTACCAAGGCCATTAATGAGAAGAAAACCCTGGAAACCTAATTATCAGCTCAAAAACCATCCAGGGACGGCTGTGTGAGGGGAAGGTGTGAAATCTGGCTGCTGTATCATTCTGGGCTGTGCTGTGTCTGGGTGTTTGTAACTAATGCAATTATTTTTCTCTAAGAGACATTTCAAAGAACGGCATTTAAAGTGACCGCAGAGTAGATTAAAGAAAAGTAACAAATTTTATACAGACATCATCAAAAACAGGGCCAGGTGTGCTGACAGGGAAGATTGCTCCTTCAAGCAAGATTGCTGCCTATTCTCGCACAGTCTGAGATTTAAAGGTACAGGTGCTGAGAAATACTTTCAGAGAAAGAGTGGGGGAGCATTATGACAAAATGACTCAGAGAGCCTGTTTCTTTTTATTCGTCACTTAAAATAAAGGCTTTCACTGGCAAAAGCAAGATTTTCATCACATGGTGGAGAATTTGTTGTGCATGTATTGGATGCTACGCTATGTTTTGTTTTATTTATTTATATACATTTTTTGAGACAAACTCTCACTCTGTCATCCTGGGTAGTGTCATGGCGTCACAGCTCACAGCAACTTCAGACTCTTGGGCTCAAGTGATTCTCCTGCCTCAGCCTCCCAAGTAGCTGGGACTACAGGCACCCACAGCAACATATAGCTACTTTTAGAGACAGGGTCTCACTCTTGCTCTGGCTGGTCTCAAACTCATGAGCTCAAGGGATACACCACCCTAGGCCTCCCAGAGTGCAAGGATTACAGGTGTGAGTCACTGTGCCTGGATAATGCTGTTTTATTTTGTCCTTTGAGTGGCCTGGATTCAGTATCTCTCTCTGTGCGCATAATCTCTAACCTCATACTCTATTGCCTGATCAGCAAATTGCCTCAGAAATATTCAGAGGCAAAACACTCACTGCAAAAAGACACAACAGTCCACCTTATTGGAAAATAATTCAATCAAAGGCCTTAAAAATGTGCCTACCTTTCCTCCCTATAAATTTTCCCCTAGGAATTTATCCTAAGAAAATCATTAAAGTTGTGCGCAATTATGTGTGTATAATGACAGTCATTGTAATGGCAGGTCTGAACCCTCTAAGTATCTGACAATGATAAATAGCTAAAAATAATTTTCATTCTCTCACAATAAAATATAGTACCATCTAAAATTATTTTGTTACCACAGGGAGGTGTTCATAGTAAAGGAAACTTTAAAAAAATTACCAAAAAGACAAATAGTATGAGCTCATTGTTGTGAGAAAAAAATAACACAACAGAAGTCTTCTGTATTTGATCTAATTAGGTGAGGAGTTTTTTCAGTTAAAGAAAGAAGTTAAAGTGGTAAAACATAAAAAATATATACATATACATATAAACCTTTTGTTTAAACTGAAAATAAAAATGTATACTCCTCTACTAGTCAATAAATGGCCAAGACCACTTGTCCTCTTGGTCTGAGTCCCTTCTGCAGGTCTGCATCGTTTGTCTTTATGGACTGCAGATATTTCCAGTTTCCATTTCTTTAATTGGAGAGAAAACATAGAGACATTTGTAAAGCAATCTAAGTTCAAAATTCTGCTGTATTTTTATAATTTGACTCCAACTCTGACAATAGTCTTATCTATACTTCATTTGATAGCAATGTTTAACAAGTTGCCTTTTTTTTTTTTTTTTGACCCTTTTTACAAAATCCTAGTTCATCAGTTTGTGTAATTGAAATAACACAATCAGTACAAGCAAATTTGGGTTAAAACAACTGAATTTTTATCAGTAGATAAAACTGTGGGGCAGAAAAATGTCTGCTTGAAGTAGCCTGCTAGCCACTTCAGACAAAAACATTGCTGAGCAAATGGAAAGCACGGTTTAGTTCAGCGTGCAGTGGAGTGGAGGTCAGAAAGAGGTGGAGATGCCCCGTCCCCGGTCCAGGAGCCTGGCTGGCTCAGGGGTAGCCGCTGCCCCAGCCCAGGCCACTTCCGCTCAGAGTGTCCTATGGCCATCCTGATAATTCTCTCATTCCTTATCCCAGCACCCTGAGTTTTGGCCATAAAACTCACCACTTGTCACCCTCCCATTTGTCTCTTGCTCATGGGTTTACTGTATGTCTTCACAGGGAATTAAACTTTTCCATCTGCTTGTCCACGAGCACCTAGCACAGTGCTTAAGGTTGTTGTCATTTGACCTTTTTAAAATTATCTTTGTAGAGACTGCTTACTACTCAGGCTGGTCTCCCACTCCTGGCCCCACATGATTCTCCTGCTAGGACTCCCAAAGTGCTAGGATTATAGGCATGAGCCACCTCGCCCAGCCACATTTAATATTTATTTATTGTGTTTGTACACTTGTAGTTTAAGTGAGTAGCAGTTTCAGTAGGGAAATTATTGTATGTCAACAGAGACATACCCCTGCCGTATCGTGTACTGATTCTTGGATGACATTGTACATCTGTATTTACAATGAAGCTTTCTTCTATTCCTTTCCCCTAGCCAAAATATTTTTATTCACTTAGTGATATGCATCCTCATTGTCAACAATATCAAAACGAAAATCATTTGTCGTTGAACAACTCATAGGTGAGTACAACGTCCATTGTGACATAATGTGGAGCCTCAGAAATAGCCTCTTAAAGATTCATATGGATATTATTCCGTGAAACCAGCTGAACCATTGTTTGAGAGATGATAACAAAGGTGAGTTGTTTTAGGGTCCTAGAGATTAGATATCTTAAAAGAGAGATGCCTAAAATTAAAAAAAAAAAAAAGAAGAAATTCATATGAAAGGATTAAAAGTTGAATTCTGGGAGTAATGATTCTGGTAGATTCTAGGAGACTGATGGAGAAAGATCTTTCAATTATGTGATTTGGATGACATTATACCTCCCATAAAGGGGCACTCCTTAACCAACTGCTTTACCAGGCTTTCTTGTGGGTTGGACAGCAGCTTGTCCAAGAAAAAGTCTAACCCCTGTGTGGTCTGCTGGGTTGATGAGTCCTTCAACCCATCAGGTTTCAACTGACAAGCCTTCCTCAGACAGTAGGGCAGAGGGCCAGCTTCAAGACAAGATAGTTTCCCAGTGGAAAATCTGGGCAGTCAAATTTTCGTTCTCAGTTAGACTGAGTCAGACAGATGGGGAAGAAGAAATTAGATTTGTCAGTTTGGAGAACTGTAGCCAGATATTTATGGGAAAATAAAAGAATTAAAAATTTGGTTAGCTTGAACAAGAGTGAGACCCCATCTCTACTAAAAATAGAAAAACTAGCCAGGCATGGTGGCATGTGCCTAAAGGCCCAGCTACTTGGAGGCAGAGGCAAGAGGATCACTTGAGCTGGGCTTGGAGTGGCAGTTGGAGGGGGTTGGAGGTGGCAGTGACCTACAATGTCACCACTGAACTCTAGCCCCAGCAACAGAGTGAAATTCTGTCTCTAAAAAAAAATTTTTCTGATAAAGATTGGCAATTAGGAAAGGTAACAGGATCAAGTCCAATTTATAGGTAGGTATCCAAACTGGATTTTCAAGGGGACAGGAGTCAAAGATGGGGAGTCAATTAAATGTTCACCAGACTCAAATGTATTAGCAAGAAAAGAACAAGTGAGCCCATCTCAGGCTGGGCAAGGGACTTGAAGAGAAACTTCTCTGAAGAAGACAGGCGTGCAGCCAGTAAACATATGAAAAAATGCTCATCATCCTTAATCATCAGAGAAATGCAAATCAAAACTACTCTGAGATATCATCTAACTCCACTAAGATTAGCCCATATCACAAAATCCCAAGACCAGAGATGTTGGCCTGGATGTGGAGAAAAGGGAACACTTCTACACTGCTGGTGGGAATGCAAATTAATACATTCCTTTTGGAAAGATGTTTGGAGAACACTTAGAGATCTAAAAATAGACCTGCCATTCAATCCTATAATTCCTCTACTAGGTATATACCAAGAAGATCAAAAATCACATTATAACAAAAATATTTGTACCAGAATGTTTATTGCAGCCCAATTCATAATTGCTAAGTCATGGAAAAAGCCCAAGTGTCCATCGATCCATGAATGGATTAATAAATTGTGGTATATGTACACCATGGAATATTATACAGCCTTAAAGAACGGCTCTTTCAAACTTACCTCTTTCAAGTTTATGTGGATGGAGCTGGAACATATTCTTCTTAGTAAAGTATCTCAAGAATGAAAAAAAAATTTTTTTTCAATGTACTCAGCCCTACTATGAAACTAATTTATGGCTTTCATATGAAAGCTATAACCCAATTATAACCTAAGAATATGGGGAAAGGGAGGGGAGGGGAGGGGGGAGGATAGGTGGAGGGAGGGTAATTGACGGGATCATACCTGCAGTGCATCTTACAAGGGTACATGTGAAACTTACTAAATGTAGAACATAAATGTTTTAACACAATAACTAAGAAAATGCCAGGAAGGCTATGTTAACCAGTGTGATGAAAATATGTCAAATGGTATATAAAATCAGTGTATGGTGTCCCATGATTGCATTAATGTACACAGCTATGATTTAATAATAAATAAATTTAAAAAAGAAGAAGAATGTGTTCCACCTCCATCCAGGTTAATACAAAAGATGTAAAGTTTCCATCTTTTTTAGTGGTGGAACAGTAATGCATGGTTAATAGTAATCCATTAACGTGGATATATCACATTGATCCATTCTTGGGTTGGTGGGCATGTAGGCTGTTTCCACATTTTGGTGATTGTAAATTGAGCTGCAATAAACAGTCTAGTGCAAGTGTCCTTGTAATAAAACAATTTTTTTTCTTCTAGGTAGATGCCTAGTAATGGGATTGCAGAATCAAATGGGAGGTCTAAGTTGAGTTCTTTGAGGATTCCCCATACTTCCTTCCAAAAAGGTTGTATTAGTTTGCAAGTTCCACCAGCAGCGTAAAAGTGTTCCCTTCTCTCCACATCTACATCAGCATCTGGAGCTTTGAGAGTTTGTGTGATGTGAACCATTCTCACTGGGGTTATGTGATATCTCAGGGTGGTTTTGATTTGCATTTCTCTGATGATTAGGGGCAACGAGCATTTTTTTCATGTGTGTGTCAGCCATTCATCTGCCTTCTTTAGAGAAGGTTCTCGTCATCTCTCTTGCCTAGTGATATATAGGATTATTAGTCTTTATTTGTTGATTAATTTGAGTTCTCTATAGATCCTAGAGATCCAGCTTTTGTCTGATTCATAATATGCAAATATCTTCTCCCATTCTGAAGGTTGTCTGTTTGCTATGGTTATTTCCTTAGCTATACAGAAGCTTTTCAGTTTAATTAAGTCCTATTTGTTTATTTTTGTTGTTGCAAAGTCCACGAAAGTCTTCTTCATAAAGTCTTTCCCCAGGCTGATATCTTCAAATGTTTTCCCCACACTTTCTTAGAGGATTTTTATTGTTTCATGCCTTAGATTTAAATCTTTGGTCCATCTTGAATCAATTCTGTAAGTGGTGAGAAGTGTGGGTCCAGTTTCAGTCTTTTACTTGTGGCTATCTAGTTCTCCCAGCACCATTTATTGAGTAGGGATTCTATTCCCCAGTGTGTGCTCTTGTTTGGTTTATCAATAATCAGGTGGCTGCAAGAGGTTAGTTGCATCTCATGGTTTTCTATTCAGCTCCAAATGTCAATGTTTCTATTTTTGTGCCAATACCATACTATTTTGATCACTGTGGCCTTGTAGTACAGCCTAAAGTCTGGTAGGCTGATGCCCCCGGCTTTGTTCTTATTACTAAGAATTGCCTTGGCTGTATGGGGTTTCTTCTGGTTCCATACAAAATGAAGGAATTATTTTTTCCAAATCTTGAAAGTATGATGTTGATATTTTAATGGCCATTGCCTTGAATCTATAGATGCTTTGGGTAGTATAGACATTTTCACAATGTTGATTCCTCCAGCTATGAGCATGATATGTTCTTCCATTTTAATATCTTCTGATATTTATTTTCTTAGGGTTTCATAATTTTCTTTGTAGAGGTACAAAGTCAAGCTACACAAGGACACATGACAGAGTCAAGACTTGAACCCATCCAAATGATGTATCCACTCCTGCATGCACTCTCTACATGTAATGAAAGTGAAGAAATAGTCCCCATAACCCAGTCATTCTGCTACATGTCCATAATGAGATAGATACTGGGCCATTCATTGCAACACCACTTGTGAAAGCAACAAACACATAAAACAAACTAAAAGCAACCCATTCCACCTAATCTCAATGAGGAAAGAGACAAGCCAGGATTTCCTCATGGAAGGAAAACTCTGCAGCCATTAAAACTAGATTTCAATATAGAAAAATCTCGACATAATGCTATTGAAAAAGAAACTAAGTTGTAGAAAGAGAATCTATAGTCTGGTTTCATTTGCATGACAAAAAAGGTATAAATTGTTTATGAGTGACTACCAATGTGGGAAAAGTACATAATATGCATGGTAATGATGCGTACAAATATGTCAGTTATGGGAAAATGCTGACAAATATTTAATCTTAGATACTTCTTATTTTAATATGTGTGTTTTTGTATGTTTTAAAAAGTAATTAACGGTATCTAAAATTTTCTTTAAAATGCAATGACCATGTGGTGTGGATTTCTTGAATAGTTGCAATATTCATCCTCCTTTAGATTATTTGTAAATTAACAAAATATTCTAGAAGTACTGATATCTTGTGAACTGCTTCTTACATGTAAAACTTATTTTTCAGTCAGCCTATGTGTGGTGGATTATTCACTTGAGGGGGACCATTTTATTCATATAAAATATATAATTTTCCATATTTGTCATTCTCCCATACCTTAAAAACTTGTTTTCTGCTTACCTAAAAATATTTTTGACTATTTCTAAGTGAGCTGATCTACCATTTTTAATTATCATTTGGATTTTCAGATAGAAAATGTGATTAACATTTTCATGAGTAAAAAAAATCAACAGACCTTATCACAATTAGGCTAGACTGAATTTTTAAGTAAAGTAACTTCTTGGACTTGTGTTTTATAGTAAAGCAGAGGCTGTGTATAGCTTTGTCCTTCATGTCTTTTGGGGGTGGGCATGGGGGGAAGGAAAGAGAAAGCTATACTGCTTTATAGCTTTGCTTTGGAGGGCAGGCTGAGATGTGGTATAGAAAGGTTATAGAGTCAAGATTTTCTCATTTGGGTGTCTAGTTATTCTTAAAGCATTATCTATCTGTTGACTGAGTTAAATAAAACCCAGACACATGGCCTTCGTTCAAACCAATAAAACAGAATTATTAATAGCTTCATCATTCTTCTTATCAAATACTGACATACTTAAGATAGATTTTGAAATCATTGGTACCTAAAAACTCATCTCTTTCATCATTTAAAGTTGGTGAATTCCCAAATTAATACTTAGCCCCTTCTTTAGTGAGAAGGACAGAAACAAAATGAGTGTAGTTTTTCTCTTGCATTTGGGCCAAAATGACTTTATAACAGTATAGTTAAAATCATCAAAGACAGGTTCCATGTTTTAACAATGGATTCTCTGCAGTTTATACGGATATTGTTCTACAGAGGAAAAACAAACTGGGGACTTTTATAAGAGGGCATTCTTGGTTCAGAGTGCATTATAAATGGTATGCTATCACTTTCAGACCCAATAATAAAAGAGACAAGATTTTAATGTTGAAACACTAAAGTTGATTTATTGATATTATGCTTGTCAAATCCAAGAGATACTGTTTTATAATACTGATAAGGTACTTATAGAATTTAGCTTGGTTATAGATACAGCTGCTCATGTAATGCAACTACAAACACTATTTTCTAAAGGAATGGACTGAGCTGAGATAGCCCACTAGGACCTCACTGGATTCTTAGTAATGTGGACAGTAATAACGACCCCATCTATTTCCAGCAGCTAAACTTCTCTAGGGGGGTTACACAGGAAATGCACAATAGCCAGACCAGCCAAATTTATTACTTACAGTTTCTTTCAAAGGAAGTGAAATAAAATTTTGATCAATTTCAAACTCAAACTTTGATCTATTCTCTACTCTTTTATTATTATTATTATTATTATTAAACCATAGCTGAGTACATTAATGTGATCATGGGGCACCATACACTGGTTTTATAGACGATTTGACACATTTTCATCACACTGGTTAACACAGCACAGTTATTGTGTTAAGACATTTACATTCTGCATTTACTAAGTTTCACATATACCCTTGTAAGATGCACTGCAGGTGTAATCCCACCACCCACCCTTCCTCTATCCCCCTCCCCCCTCCTTCCCCTCCCTTTCCCCCTTGCCCAATTCATAATTGCTAAGTCATGGAAAAAGCCCAAGTGCCCATCGATCCACGAATGAATTAATAAATTGTGGTATATTATATGTACACCATGGAATATTATGCAGCCTTAAAGAAAGATGGAGACTTTACCTCTTTCATGTTTACATGGATGGAGCTGGAACATATTCTTCTTAGTAAAGTATCTCAAGAATGGAAGAAAAAGTATCCAATGTACTC